>JACEEZ010010323.1:87701-100201 GCA_016584305.1 Chionoecetes opilio | reverse complement strand
ATGCAGAGACGCACAGCCTCATACGCATCTCTCCTGCTCTTCATTTTCCTCTCTCTCTCCTTCATTTTTTCCCTTATATGTCCCTCCGTCCATTCACTTCCTACTTTTACTTTAGATATTTCTTCCACGAGTCAATATTTTAGTTTGAAGGTGAATCACGTTGCCTTGAAATATCAGCTACACACATACACACACAAACACATACACACGCACATACACACACACACACACTTTCGGACGGACATACACCGTCCGTGTGGCTCAGTTGGTTAGGGCGCCCGGCATCATTCTGTGGTCCGGCGTTCGATCCCCGACCCCGTTCATTCCCGGGGATTTTTCCACTGTGAAATTCGGGCGCTACTCTTCCCTTGAGCAAGGAGATTGGGGTGTGTGGTGTGTGAGGTCCCAGCATTGCCCAAAGATTGGTAATAATGAGCTCCAAGCTCGCAACGGGAGGGTGAAACTGGCGATCGCAAGTCAGCTGGCGTGGATAAGACCATGGGTGAATATCACACACACACACACACACACACACACACACACACACACACACACACACACACACACACTCAGAATTCATTAATGGTCAAAGGTGCCAAACAGTTAATTAACAATGCAACCGAACGCGTTGGTAAAACAAATATTTTTACGGATCTCTCTCCTCTCTCTCTCTCTCCTCTCTCTCTCTCTCTTCTCTCTCTCTCTCTCTCTCTCTCTCTCTCTCTCTCTCTCTCTCTCTCTCTCTCTCTCTCTCTCTCTCTCTCTCTCTCTCTCTCTCTCTCTCTCTCTCTCTCTCTCTCTCTCTCTCTCTCTCTCTCTCTCTCTCTCTCTCTCTCTCTCTCTCTCTCTCTTTCTCTCTCTCTCTCTGTATATACCCGTAGTTGAGCACACACACACACACGCAACTTAACCACTACTGTCTCAGTGTCTCATCCCCTTTCCCTCTCCTCACCCATTCCCCTTCCTGTCCTCCTCACGTCCATGTCTCGCCCAAGGCTGTCTTCGTTCCGTCAACAAAGGCTCTCCAGGCTCCCCGTCACTGAGCTAAGGGACCATTAGCCTAACAAAGGGCGGTGAGCAGCTCCGATCTAAGCTTATTATGTACGCCTTTTTCTTTTCTTTTCTCTTCCTGCGAGGATAGCAAGCAAGACAAGACCATGGGTGAATAACACACACACATACACACACGAGGTTGAGTGGTTAGTGCACGCAAGTAGTAAATGTGAAGGGTTCCTCTATTCATGTCATGACTGTCAAGCGTATTTCTCAACTATCACCAATTGTGCCAAACATTCCAGAGTCATCCACGTCCATTGCCTTTGATTGCAATTTCTGTCACGTGAAACACCGAATGGCGGGGGAAATAATTATGAACTTTCAAGAGGATGTACGTTTTCCAGTGTTCGTACATTTCAAGATGTACGACCATGAAAAAACACACACACTCCGAGGGCGACCACCAGTGTCCTAAGGAAGACCAACTAAAGACACACCTGGTACTTAAGCGTCTGGAAAAGGTTACAGCTAAAATACAAGGTTAATATGTCTTAACCCCTTGAGGCCCAGAACGTAATTTCCATTGTAATTTCAGCACCATTAGATGATTTTTAGTGAATATAAGCAATGTTTTTATAGATATTGCCTGTTTAGTATCCTTGTCTACTAGCTAATTTGCTTTATTTAGCTACTTTTCGTAATCTTATGGCTAGCAACAGACAATTTTTATATAGCAAAGGAAAGATCTGGGTGTGAAGGGGTTAAAACAAAAATAAGCTACCGCAACACACATCAAGGTTAATGGGAGTCTTAAATAACTAGGAACACAATGGTTGTCACGAGGTCCTAAAAATATTGATGCTGTCCTTAGACCACAAACTTCTGCTGCTGCTGCTGCTCCCCTACACACCACACCCTCAGGAGAAAGTACAATGCTACAAATGGGTCAATGTGTAAGGGAAAGACACACACACACACACACACACACACACACACACACACACACACACACACACACACACACATACACACACACACACACACACACACACCTAGCCTATGTATGTTATATGTATGTATGAGTTCAAATGTGGCAGTGTTATGTGTAAGCATGAGTACTCGTTGGGAGTTTATGGTAATCCTTATGCGTGGCGGTGCGTGTGTTGCAAGTATTAAATTGAAGGCCTAAGTAATATGAATAACTCTCTCTCTCTCTCTCTCTCTCTCTCTCTCTCTCTCTCTCTCTCTCTCTCTCTCTCTCTCTCTCTCTCTCTCTCTCTCTCTCTCTCTCTCTCTCTCTCTCTCTCTCTCTTTCTCTCTCTTTAATAAAGCAAATCTTTCTTTATTGCCACTTATGTAAACTGCGCCGTGCGAGGGTCTCGCACGGCGAGTAAATAAAAACGAGTAAATAAAACGTGTAGAGTGGAGCGAGTCTTATAGTGGGAAATATGAAAGGGGTTTGCAAAACACACACACACGCACAAACACACACACACACGCACACAAACACACACACACACACACACACACACACACACACACACACACACACACACACACACACACACACACACACACACATACACACACACACACACCAGAGCCATAGATAGGGAGAGTTTGGCCATGCTCCGACAAATCAGGTCGCGCGTGCTTGGTCAGTTCAGGTCACGTGACTCCAAGGCGCCACTTTGCATCTATGAAGCTGCTCTGCCTCTCGCTCTCCTCTTCCTCCTCAGTGATACAAACTACTCGTACGTGCTGTTGTTCATCGATGTGTACTTGACTGATAGTATGGTCTGCTGTGTGGTAACAGTTGTTGCTATAAACCCTTTTGGAGAGTTACGGGAAGCAGCACTAATGAGGACAATAAAGCATCTCAGAGTAAAGGTTGTAAAGGAGCGAAAGAAAAAATGTCAAGCCTTAAAGGAAAAGACAGCTTTAGAAAGTATCATGTCAATGGTCTTTAACAAGGACCAGTTTGGTAGTCTTGGTCGTGGCAGTCAGGGTGGTAATAGCAGAGGAATGAAGTAGTCAAATGAGGCAGTTAAGAAGGGCCTGCAGCTGAGGTTTGCTTGTGGGTCAACAGCAGTGGCGTACCAAGGGGGGGGGGCATGCGGCCATGCCCCCCCCTTTGCAAAAAATAAATAATAATAAAATATATTTATTATAAATAAATAAATATATACATATATATCACAGACCACTATATCTACAGTGGTCTATGAATATATTATATATATATATATATATATATATATATGTATATTATATATATTATATATATATATATATATATATATATATATATATATATATATATATTATATATATATATATATATATATATAATATATATATATATATATATATATATATTTTGGCCCTCCCCTTTTCAAATTTTTGGGTACGCCACTGGTCAACAGGTTATGATTTGCTTTTGCAACAAAGGCAGCCCCTACCTTCCCTTCGGTCACTGAGGAAAAGACTTGAGTTTGTTAGTATGGAACCCGGTATATTAGAAAAAGTGTTTTCATTTTTACAAATAAAGGTTACTGCAATGAAACCAGATCGAAGAGAGGGAGTGTTGCTTAATTTTAGATGAAATGTGCATTCAAGCGGGTCTCCATTAGGACCGATCCTCAAGCTGTTAGATGAGTGACATGACACTTCCTGAACGCAGTGGTACAGCAACAGATGCACTTGTGTCTTCATGCTAAGGGGTATTACTACAAGGTGGAAACAGATAGTGGCATACTATTTTTCTGGAAACAGTGTCAAGGGGAAAACTTTAAAACCTGTTGTTCTGGAAAAAGTGACACGAGCGAAGGGTATTGGCTTACATGTTAGTGCTGTTACATCAGACATGGGCAGTGCAAACCGGGCCCTTCTGCATAGCTTTGGTATTATTTGTTCACGGAACTGCAAGGTAGTAAACAAAATTCCTCATCCATCTAGCAATAATGAATTTCTTTTCTTCATGCATGATGTTCTTCATATTCATATTCATGATGAATATGATGTGCCTCATATTGGCAAGAACTTGTGGGCATCCGTAGTGAAAGGCAATATCATTCATTTGAGCAATGCTGTTGTAGAAAAAAATTAGCTGCCCTCGAAGAAAGTGACAGTTCAGCATGTTATCGAATTGTTAACTTTTCAGGGTGACAATGACTTGAAGTTTACCCCAAAACTAACAGAAGCTCATCTTAATCCATCTCATTTTGATAAAATGAAAGTGTCTAGTGCTTTAAGTTTCTTTTAAATTAAACTTTTAAGTTTCTTTAAAGTTTCTTTAGCCATTCATTGTATTCAGGACTTCATTACTTGGTTGAGTGTGAAGGATACAGTAATGATTTACTTACAGCAGCATGGTTCATTGAACTGATAAACAAGTGGTTTGACTTAATGTCAAGTAGACATCTAGGTATGACACTAAGCAAACCCAACGAATCTTGTTATGAGCAAGCTATATCTCATCTTGAGAAAGTAATATGGGTGTTCAATAACATGGCAATTGGGGTTAAGGCACAGTGGAAACCAATTCAAACGGGCGTGATATTACCCACGACTACAATCCTCGACCTTCAAAGTAACTATTTAGCCAAAGGTCATAAATACTTCCTCACATCCAGGTTCACTCAGGATTGCCTTGAGAACTTGTTTAGCTCCATAAGACTGAAAAACCCAGTACCAACTGCCTTAGAATTTCGACAAGCTGTCAAAGTGATTTCAGTTGCTCAGTTTCTTAAATGTTCAAGTGCAAGCAGCTACACGATAGACGACCGTGACTTTTTTGCTGAATTCCTTGTCAAGCCAAGTGTGATAACAAATTATTCTTTGGACTGGGAAACAGATAAACTGTGTATTGAACAGATCTCAAGCGATAAGGCAGTTGATCAAGCAGAGATGAGCAGCCTGCATTACATTGTTGGTTACTGCATCAGGAAAGTGAAAAAGTCTGCTACTCATTGCTCGTCGTGTCTGCTAGCAGTCGAGACTCAGCAGTCATCAGTGCCAGATTCTGTGCAAAAACTTACCCCGCTAAAAGAGTATAAAGAAAACAGCTTAGTTTATTGTACTAATGACTGTTTGCATGTATCTGAGAAAGCAGAGAAAATATTTAGAGAAAGTGAAAACAGCTTAGCAAAGAAGAGCAATTTGGTAGGCCGCCTTGTGCATATGACAGAAACCCAGACAAACACTATTATATTTCCTTCTTGTCATAACATTAAGAACTAGGGGGGAGGCACTCAGTAGAGCGCATACCTCCGCCCGAATATTTCATCAATTGGTTGCCAAGGCAACAGTTGTAATTTGATTTCATCCAAAATTAAATCAGTTCTTCCTTATACCAAATAGACTTGGTATACCAAGTTTGGTCCAAATCTATTCGTAACTTTTTGAGAAATCCTGTACACTAACAAACAAACAAACAAACAAACAAACAAACAAACAAACAAACAAACAAACAGATCGGGATGAAAACATAACCTCTCTCCAACTTCGTTGGTGGAGGTAATAAACTCCTCAAGCACTTCTTCACTTTACGGTTGCACATATACTATGCAAAAAATTTAAAAAAATAATCGGAAGAGAAAGATTCGTGAAGCAAAAGGGAGAAGTGAGTTAGGGAGCAAAAGTATGATGATGAGGGTTGCAGTTAAGAAATATAGGTAAGCTATATATATATGATATATATGCACCATGAGAGATGGCTACGAGTTATGTGTTGGTCCCCATGGCTCCGGCACCAGAAACACCAACAGTTCTCTGCTTCTGCACCTTGCAAGGTCCAGAAGGTTGAGAATTGCAGGTTCTTGGTATCAGAGACCAGAGCTGCACCGCTGGACATGGTATAGTAATGCCGGAGGGGTAGCTAAGGAGATCGACCACATCCTCGTTAGTACTCGTTGGAGGATCCTCCAGAACTGCAGGGTTTACCGAAGTGCTGAGTTCTTTGGAACGGATCACAGACTTGTTGTTGCTACACTTAAGCTTCATGTCAAGTCCAGAAGAATCTCAAGAGGTAACCATACTGTGTTTCATCTTGAGAAACTGAAGGACTTGACATGTGCTCATGAGTATGCGGTGGCAGTCTCAAATCGGTTTGATGTGCTCGGTGCTCTCGGGGATCCTGTAGAACTGTGGGATACCTTCAAACGTGAAACTCTACAGGCTGCCAAGGAGTGTATTGGGGAGCGCCCGAGGTCAAGGCGTGGTTTTGTCTCGACGGAGACGCTGGAGAAAATCGAGGAGAGTCGCGCTGCCAGGTTGGCTGGGAACCAGGACCAGCACAGGGCTTTGTCACGCCGGACTATAACCCTCCTGGGGAGAGACAAGGAGAGGTATGTCAGGAGTCTCGCTGAGGATGTCGAGGGTCATTTGAACGCTAATGACCTCCGACCCGCCTACCGAGCCCTGAAGAAGCTCCGTTCCAAGTCTCCTTCTCGGGCGAGTGCTATTCGAACAGCAGATGGGCGCCTCGTGTCGGACATGGATGGGCAGATGGCTCGTTGGGCTGAGTACTTTAGGCAGTTGTTCATGGTGGACCCTCCAATTGAGCAGCTTCACACCACTGGGTTACGGGCAGTGGATGCCGATCCTCCCATTGACGAAACCGCACCCTCTCTTGACGAAGTCAGAGAGGCTGTAGCAAAGTTGAAGGGTGGAAAGGCAGCTGGTGTTTGTAATATCAGTGCGGAGCTAACTCAAAGCTGGGGTGAGGCCATGATCCGCGGGTTGCATGCTGTCCTGACTGCCGTGTGGCAATCAGGTACCATTCCTCCTGACTGGAAAAGGGGGCTGGTCGTCCCTATCTGGAAAGGGAAAGGGGACCGCCAGGACTGCAACAATTACCGCGGTATTACACTGCTCAGCGTACCAGGCAAGGTGCTTGCCCATCTATTGCTGACACGAATTCGCAGTCATCTGGGGAAGCATCAGAGACCTCAGCAGTCTGGGTTCACGCCTGGTAAGTCAACAACGGACCGTATCCTAGCGCTTCGTGTCCTGGTGGAACGCCGACGTGAGTTTCGACAGGGGATGCTTGCAGCCTTTGTTGATCTCAAGAAGGCATTTGACTCAGTGCATCGTGAGTCACTCTGGGATCTTCTGCGACTTCGAGGGATTCCTGCAAGGACTATTGGTTTGATAACTGGTCTGTATTCTGGGACTGAGAGTGCTGTGAAGTGTGGGGCAGGTGTATCCAGCTTCTTTCCTGTGAATACAGGAGTGAGGCAAGGGTGCGTCCTTGCCCCATCCCTTTTCAACGCGTGTATGGACTGGGTATTGGACAAGGTTGTAGATCAAAGTGATTGTGGAGCATCCGTCGGCAACACCAAGATCACTGATCTTGTTTTTGCCGATGATGCAATAATCTTTGCTGAGTCGCTGGAGGTCCTAGTGATGACTCTCGAGGCGCTGCACGAGGAGGCAAAGTCTTTGGGACTTGAGGTCTCCTGGCTCAAGACCAAGGTCCAGGTGTTTGGAGACTTACTAGACGAAGCAGTACAGTCTGTTCATGCGTGTGGCTAGAACATTGAGATCTTGGAAAGTTTTACATACCTTGGTAGCGCAGTCCATAATGACGGCGCGTCACGTCAAGAAGTCTTACGGCGGATTGGCATAGCCCACGGTGTTATGGACTCGCTCAGAGGGAGTATTTGGCGTTGTCGGTACCTGTGCAGGAGGACAAAGATCCGGATCTTCAAGTCGCTTGTGATCCCTGTCTTACTCTATGGTTGTGAGACATGGACACTAAATAAAGTGACTTGAAGAGACGAATCAATGCCTTTGGTAATAAGTGTCTTCGCAGAATTATGGGGTATCGCTGGGAAACACACTTGAAACACTTGAAACACTTTAATATGCTTACCGTAATACATACGTTAGTAAAGTTATATAACATAATTTGTGTAAGCAGCCCATACGAAGCCATGCGGCTATTCGGGCAGCATCTCTGTAGTTTACAAACAAGTTTATCTAGGACGTCAGTAGCAATTACATAAAAGAAGAAGAAAAAAAGAAAACAAAAAGAAAAACAAGGTAAACAAAACAAAAAAACAAAAAATAAACAGGAGAAATACATAGACAATTGCTCAAAAATTCATTTGTAGAATGTTAATAAAATGTATTGTTGGCATTATAATAAATCTACATGAATATCATTGGAAATATATTAGAACAAATATTAGAACAAATATTAGAACAAATATCTTGTCAGTATTGGGGCAAAAAAATACTTTTTGTATTGCCTTTTAAATGAACATAATGTTGGTAGGGTCTTAACAGAGTCGGGTATATTATTCCATATCTTGGAACCAGAGTAGGCTAGTGAGTGTTGAAAAACTGTCAGGTTATGTTGTGGTACACGGAGGTGTTCACAGTTGCGGGTGGGGTAGTTATGTTGAGGGAGCAAGTTAATATAATGACCACCAGTAACTAATTTGTGCATATATATTCCAATCTATAATTTTTTTATGTGAAATAATTTCAAGATGTTCATATTGTTAAATAAAAGGGGGGGGTATGATCAAAGTAGCCCGAATTTGTAATGACCCTAATTATTTTTTTTTTTGTAGCGGGAAACAGGGGAAAGAAAATGAGGGGATATGTTTGCACCAAAAATACAATTTTAAAATGGGGCAATACGGGGCATTAAGAAAATTTTAAGTATATTACTAGGCAAAAAGGGCTCTAATTTATATAATAGAGTCGTTCTAGAAAATTTTAAACAAAATTCTTTAAAGTGTGGTTTAAAAGGATATGTTACATAAAAGTTACCCCAGTAGTTTGTGTTGGTTAGTTCTATTGATACATTTTTGGTTGTATAACAAGTGGGAAAAAATTTTAGTCGCCTTTTGGTAAAGCATATAATACTTTTTGAAATTGGGTTTTGTCTATTACTCAAACACATTTATAAAAAAATTCTGGGTTTTTGGTTGGTTTTTCTATAAAGGATGTAGGGTTGCACCGTAATGAAAAAAGTAGAGTCTCAGCAAAAATTTTTTTTTTAAATTTGTAAAAACATTTGGGAGATCATTTATATAGATAGGAATAAATGGGACCGGGGACACCCCCTGAGGGACTCCGTACAAATTTTTTGGTATAGATAGACAATTCGGAAATTTTGTATTTTGGGGTTCTACCGTGAGGTAGTCTCTAAACATCAGATGTGCCACGTAACCTACTGTTTAATTTTTTGTAGAAAGATATCAGTTTCCCTGTATCAAAAGCTTTAGTAAAGTTATATAATGTGACATTGTATTTTTTGAGCCCCCGGCAGAGTAGATTTATGGGTAAAGGGCGGAAAAAGCCTAAGTTTTAAGCCTTGTCGAAAACCAATTGTTCTTTTTTGATAATATTTTTTTTGTTAAAAATTTTATAGATTTTTTTTTTTTAAATTTTTCGAATATTTTTGAGAAAGGCTTAGCAGTGATTTTGGGTCGAAATTGGAAATGTTGTCTTTTGGACCTTTTTTATAAATAGGGATTAGGGTTGCATTTTTTAAAAACTTGAGGAAAAATTCCTTTTTCGAGGGAGGGTTGAACAAGATTGAAAAATGGAACAGCTATTTGTTCTTTTTAGTTTTTAGGAGAGAGACAGAAATTTCAGGGGTATTACACTTTTTTTTTTTTTAATGAGTTTATTACAGCTGCAACTCTTGGGTAGTACTGGAGGAAAAATCTTGTTTGGATATTACCTGCAAAAAGTAAAGGGGGGTTAATATCGGAAGGGGGGATGTTTTTATCTAAATTGGAAGCAATATCTGTATAAATATTTTAAAGGGGCCTCTGCAATATCGGAGGGGGCTTCTTACTTTATTATTCATTTTTATGTAACTAGATAATTTTTTTTATAGTTTTTTTCAGCTGATTTAGGGTTTTTTCCATATTTTGCGTGTATCTTTTTTAAAAGTTTGAAATATGCAATAGTACAAAATTTTAAGTTTTTTTATAACCCCTATTTAGGACTTGCGTTTTTTTTTATAAAAACTTTCGAGAAAAACACCTTTTTTATATCCTTAAATAGATTATTTTTGGTCTTGAACCGATTTAATTACGCTGATTATCCAAGGGTTATGACCGTTTTCAGAAATTATTTGTTTTTTTTGGGGGAACATTCATTGTATAATTACTCATTTTGTCTAAAAATGTTTTAAAAATTTTAAAATTTTAATCTTGTGAAGATAAGAGATTGTTCCTAATAGGGGTGTAAAGTTTCTGAAGAAAAGCCCTTATTATTAGGAGTTACATTTCTAAAATTTTCTATTTTATTGAGCTTTGATTTTTTTGGGGGGAAAGGGAAATTTTTAAGAAAATAGGAGATGGTCTGAAAGGGGAAAGTGTACAATACTGTGGAAAAACTTTCCACAAAAGTTATGTATATAGGGGTCTAGGAGAAAAGGGCAAATTTAAACATCGGAAATTAGGGGGTCTGAGATGTGAGGAAAAAAATTTAAAGTTTGAATTTTGCAGAAATTATTTTTTTTGTGTATGGTTGTATCTCAAGAGTTTTTTTAAAGTCTCCTATGGTATTTTTTTATTCTGTTTTGCTTGTCTTGTAATGCTGATTTAGACATTGGGAAAATTCGTCTACTGAAATATTTTTTACATTTGGTCTTATATTGAAAAAATCAGAAAACGATAGATTCGAAATAATTCAATAGTAAGTAATTCAAAGTCATTTTTTGATAAATGTTAAAACATATTGTTTTTTCAATTTTTAAAGTCAAAACATAGATAGAAAAAACCCCCTTGAGCCCTACTGTTCCTGACAAAGGGTAGAGTGAACCCCGGGAAAACTGAAGATTTTGTTATTACAGTCAGCCCAATTTTCTGTGACAGCTAGATTCGGGTGAATTTTGGGTTTAGGAATGATTTTATATTATCATTTTTTAGTTAATTCTTGATTTATATAAAAAAAATTTTTATTTTGTAAATCCTGGGTCGAATGAGATTTGTAAGTTTTTAATATCATAATACTTTTTAAAGAGATTAAAAACCTTGGCCATGCATCTGGTTTTTGATTTTTCCTATTTAAAGTCATTCTCGAGTCATATCATCAATGTCATTGAAAAGATATGAAAAGGTTGACATTATCTTTTAAAATAATTTTCTGATACAAAAAAAGGAGAAATGCGTCAGTTAACTGCACCGGGTGTGTCATACTGTTTGGTTTTAAAAATTTTAAATCACGCCAGGACGTGAGAAAAAAGTGAATAAATTATATTTCAGTAAAAAGTAGACAGGAGCAAAAAACAAAAATAAAAATAATAATAATTAAAAATTAATAAAATAATAATCAATAATAATAAATTTTCATAATCTAACCCCTCATAAAACGAAAATGAATAAATAATAATGAAAAAACAACTAAATAAAAATGAGAAATAAAAAATAATAAAAATGATAATAACAAAAATAGTCATAATAATAAAAGTAAAGTATAACAATGCAATAATAATAAAATAATAAAAAAATAAAAATAAAATAATAATAATAATAAAATAATAATAATAATAACAAAAGAACAATAGTAACAAAATAATAAAAATATAAAATAATAATAATAATAATAATAAAAAATAAAAATTATAAATAATAAAATAAAAAATAATGACAAAAATAAAAGTAAAAGTAATAAAAATAGTAATAAAAAAAAAAATAAAATGTAATATAATAATAATAATAATAATAATAAATAGATAATAATAAAAATAATAGATAATAAAATAATAATAAAAAGGAAATAGTAATAATGACAATAAAATTTAATTTAATAGTATAGTGTTTTAGCATGTATGAAATTTTAACATACAAAATATATAGGGAATTTGGGGGTTTTTCAGGGAGATAAAAAAAAATAGGAACAAAAGGGATAAAATAGTTACACAAAAATAAAACATAATAATAAAATGATAATGTGATTACAATAAAAATAAAATAAAATAAAATAATAATAATAATTATTTTTATTTTTATTATTTTTTATTATTATTTTTATTTTGCCGGGATGATACGTGTCAATCAGCGATTGCACCGTGAACGAAACGAGGCCCATTTCCTGCTAGTCCGTCAGCACCAACTTTGGGTATATGGGGCATGGTGGCAACGTACCCTGAAACCGATCCTTCCCCCTCAAGGGTTTTACTGTAAGAGACAATCCGGCTGGGGGAGGGCCCAAGGGGGCGCCCCCAAAGGGTGTGGCTGGGGCAAGTTGATGTTTCTTGCGAGACTGCTTTGGGAGGGAAAGGGCCTGCATGGGGAAACCGGGGCTGGTGACCCCCGGATGTCGTCGTAGGGTGGGCGGGCGAGCACCCCCCGCGTATGCCCCCCAATTTATGATAATATTTTATATTATTTAAAATATATTATATATATAAATATAAATATATATATAATATATATATATTATATATATATAATAATAATAATATAAAAAATTTTATTTATATAAATTTATTATTATAATATATAAAATATTAATTTATATAATATAAA
>JACEEZ010010323.1:80201-82701 GCA_016584305.1 Chionoecetes opilio | reverse complement strand
GAAATACAACAATTGGCAGGACCTGGCAACTCTGTCTGGCAGTGACATAGGACGTCGGACAGTGAGGTGTACTGGACTAGTCTCCCTTAGTTTCCGCTCGCACATCGGAATGAGTAATCATGTCGGCATCTTCAGCAGTTACCAAACTTGCGTTCAAGGACCACAAGGAGTTTTTTTATAAGAAACACGGAAACCAGAAGCACACAGCAGTTTGTACTTTCTGCAAGCAAATCATCATCAAAAAAAATTAAAACCCATTCCTTACAAACATAACAGGACAATACAATTTAGTATTTACGCAGTACAGACCAAAAAACATTCAGATAATAGTCATATTTATAAAAATAATATTTCTATATGCCTGGTCTTGGTCTTGGTCTGTTTCGGAGGGTATGGTCTTGGTCTTGGTCTCGGAGGGTCTTGGTCTTGGTCTCGGAGGGCTGGTCTTGGTCTCGGAAGGTCTGGTCTTGGTCTTGGTCTCGAAGGGTCTGGTCTTGACTACATTACTGCTAATCAATCAATCATTGGGGGCATACGCCGGGGGGCGCGTCGCCTCGCCCACCCTACGACGCCACTCCCGGGGGTCACGTCGCGCGAGTTCCCATGCAGGCTCCTTTCCCATACCAAGCAGCTCTCGACAAGAAACATCAACTTGCCCCAGCCACGAGCCTTGTGGGCGCCCCCTTGGCCTCCTCCACGCCGGATTGTCTCTTACAGATACAACCCGATGGGAAGGATCGGTTTCAGGGTAGCGTGCCACATGCCCATATAGCCGAAGTTGGCGCTGACGGACTATGCAGGTAATAGGCCTCGATTCAGTCTCACGGTGCAATCGCTGATTTGACACGTAATCATCCCAGCGATACCCCATGATTCTTCGAAAACACTTATTACCAAAGGCATTGATTCGTCTCTTCAAGTCACTATTTAGTGTCCATGTCTCACAACCATAGAGTAAGACAGGGATCACAAGCGACTTGAAGATCCGGATCTTTGTCCTCTTGCACAGGTACCGACAACGCCAAATACTCCCGCTGAGCGAGTCCACAACACCGTGGTCCATGCCAATCCGCCGTAAGACTTCTTGACGTGACCCGCCGTCATTATGGGCTGCGCTACCAAGGTATGTAAAACTTTCCAAGATCTCAATGTCCTCGCCACACGCATGAACAGACTGTACTGCTTCATCTAGTAAGCTTCCAAACACCTGGACCTTGGTCTTGAGCCAGGAGACCTCAAGTCCCAAAGACTTTGCCTCCGCGTGCAGCGCCTCGAGAGCTATCACCAGGACCTCCAGCGACTCAGCAAAGATTACTGCATCATCGGCAAAAACAAGATCTTGGTGTTGCCGACGGATGCTCCACAATCACTTTGATCTACAACCCTGTCCAATACCCAGTCCATACAAGCGTTGAAAAGTGATGGGGCAAGGACGCACCCTTGCCTCACTCCTGTATTCACAGGAAAGAAGCTGGATACACCTGCCCCATACTTCACAGCACTCTCAGTCCCAGAATACAGACCAGTTATCAAACCAATAGTCCTTGCAGGAATCCCTCGAAGTCGCAGAAGATCCCAGAGTGACTCACGATGCACTGAGTCAAACGCCTTCTTGAGATCAACATAGGCTGCAAGCATCCCCTGTCGAAACTCACGTCGGCGTTCCACCAGGACACGAAGCGCTAGGATACGGTCCGTTGTTGACTTACCAGGCGTGAACCCAGACTGCTGAGGTCTCTGATGCTTCACCAGATGACTGCGAATTCGTGTCAGCAATAGATGGGCAAGCACCTTGCCTGGTACGCTGAGCAGTGTAATACCGCGGTAATTGTTGCAGTCCTGACGGTTCCCTTTCCTTTTCCAGATAGGGACGACCAGCCCCCTTTTCCAGTCAGGAGGAATGGTACCTGATTGCCACACGGCAGTCAGGACAGCATGCAACCCGCGGATCATGGCCTCACCCCCAGCTTTGAGTAGCTCCGCACTGATATTACAAACACCAGCTGCCTTTCCACCCTTCAACTTTGCTACAGCCTCTCTGACTTCGTCAAGAGAGGGTGCGGTTTATTACTGCTAAAGCCCAAACTATTTATACTCTTGTCTTCTCTTGTAGTGATTGTAATATTTTTTCCCTTTTTTTACATTGAGTTTTCGCTTCACTTCACCATTCCATTATTAACTGTCCTTCTTTTCCCTTTATATCACCTTGTAGCGACGACACTAAAGAAAAAAAATTATATCCGTGTATTCATTATGACAAGGGAAAGAGACAGCGATGCAGTCAAACAAAAGAATAAATAAATATATGAATGCCTTTGATATGAAATGAATACTATTTTTCCAGTTAATCCTTATCAATAGGTTTTTTTTTGTCCATTTCACATATTTGTATAAGCAACAAAACGTGTACGCGTATATACTGTATTAAACCTTTGATGATTTTAATCACAAATCATGAGCACAAGACGAGGATTGCACATGCTGCCTTCATCTCCGCACA
>JACEEZ010010323.1:67701-75201 GCA_016584305.1 Chionoecetes opilio | reverse complement strand
ACCACAAAGTATCTAGCGAAGAGTTATTCGAGCGGAACTCAATTATTGAAAATCCCTCACTTTTCTTCCTCCTCCTTTCCTTCCTTCCTGTCTTGGCTTATTCGTTCCTCTCCCACCTCTACCTTGGCAACGACCAAACAGGGAAAAGTAAGTGGCACTGTCAAGAATGAGAAAATAAAAATACATAAATAAGATAGTGGTCAGCTAGAACACGCCTCCTCTTTTCTCTCTCTTCTCTCCTCCTCCTCCTCCTCCTCCTCCTCCTCCTCCTCCTCCTTCAGGCATCCGGATCTCGCATTGGATTGGAAGGGATTAAAGGACTGACCCACAACAGAGCGTCCAACCTCAGTCCTCCCACGCTTCCTTATTTTCTGCACTTCCTTTTTCTCAGAATCTTAAGAAAGCTATTTTTCCGTCTGTCTTCTTACTCTTTCGTTTCATTTACATTTTTATATGTTCTCTGTCTTGTTATTCTCTTTGTCTGTTAGTTTTTCTTCTATTTTTTTGGTTTCTTAAGTTTATTTTTGCTTTGTGATTTTTTCTTTCATTTTCCTTCTTGCCTTCTTTCTTTGTTTCTTCGTTTCTTTCTTTCTTTTCTACACTATCTCCATCATACTGATTCACCGCCATTACATCACCAAAAGAGCCAACTAATACTCTTACTATCCCTGGTTGGTATTTCCTGAAGTAGTAGTAGTAGCAGTAGTAGAAGTAGTAGTGGTGGGGGTAGTAGTAGTTCCTGTTGATGTAGGCGTTGGTGGTATCAAAAGTTGTAATTGTGATTGCGTTTCCCTTCATTCTTTAACTTTTTGCATCTCTCTCTCTCTCTCTCTCTCTCTCTCTCTCTCTCTCTCTCTCTCTCTCTCTCTCTCTCTCTCTCTCTCTCTCTCTCTCTCTCTCTCTCTCTCTCTCTCTCTCTCTCTCTCTCTCTCTCTCTCTCTCTCTTTTTCATGGCACGTTATAGTGGCATTAGTACGAGAAAAGCCCGCATCATTTGTGTAACCGGGATGTATACGCGTCGTCGGGAGATGCTAAGCGGGTCCTGTTTTTAACACGGCTCGTGTAATGGCGAGACGGATAAGTCTGTTAGCGTGTAGGTAATTTATCCGATTTCATGATGTTATTTATTTAGTTAACGCTAATTTATGCATGCTGCTAATTCATTTATCAGAAAACGAAAAATATCCATGGAAAGCTATTTAAATTCCGCTTCTATTGATATTCTCCATGTATAAAGTTTCCTCGCAAAATATTAAATGGTGAAGAGTTTAAGTGAATATTAAGTTCATGCATATTTCTTGAGAGTCTCATAATGACATTTCTTTAGTGTGTTTTACGGTTTTTTATTTGATAATATTATAGAACAAACATTTCCGAAGATAACAGTATATCTTTTATACTGATAAACATATATTAGGTAGGTAAACTTGTACGGGGAGCGGAGTGGGTGGGCACTAGATTGTGTGACGTCACGGGCGATGTATCAGGCCTTCTCATCTCGGTGGCCTCGGTATAATCCTCCGATCGGCTACTGAATGTACTATGTATGTAATGTTCTTAGTAAGTCTGTCTCTCTGTCTGTCTGTGAGTTTGTTTGTCTATTTGTATTCTTAGCATTCCCTCTCAATGTCTGCCTGTCTGCCTGTCTGTCTGTGTGTCTGTCTATATGTCTGTCTGTCTGTCTGTCTGTCTGTCTCTATCTCTCTCTCTATCTTTCTCTCTGTCTCTCTCTCTATCTATCTATCTTTCTCTCAGTCTCTCTCTCTATCTATTTATCTTTCTCTCTGTCTCTCTCTCTCTCTCTATCTCTCTTTCTCTCTGTCTCTCTCTATCTATCTATCTTTCTCTCTGTCTCTCTCTCTCTCTTTATCTTCCTCTTTCTCATGTGTATTTATGTCTATCATTCTCTGGCTATATGTCTCTGATTGTGTTTGTCTCTTTGTCTAGGGGTATGTGTCTGTCTGTCTGTTTGTTACTGTCTGCCTCCATCTGTTTCTGCCTGTCTGTCTATGACCTTTTTTTTCCTCTCACTTTCCATTGCAATATGACATTAATTATTTAGAGAGAGATAGCTGTAATTAATGAGTTACATTACAATGAGATGACATTAATGAGTTAGAGAGAGAGATGTAATTAATCCTAATTTGGCTTCATGGTCGTAGAGAGAGAGAGAGAGAGAGAGAGAGAGAGAGAGAGAGAGAGAGAGAGAGAGAGAGAGAGAGAGAGAGAGAGAGAGAGAGAGAGAGAGAGAGAGAGAGAGAGAGAGAGAGAGAGAATTGTAAAATCCTCAGTTAATTCTCAGCGATACAATTTATTTAACAAGACAGACAAAGATTCGAACAAACCAATATTTCATATGATTACTTTGGTGTTCTAGGGAGACAAACATACAGGCGGATTAGATGTAAGCTTTGCATGTAACTAATCTAGGAGTCTTTTCGTTGGGAATCGATACAGTTCAACAAACCGGCAAATAGACATATATAAAAAATTAAAAAATAGACATATATAAAAAATTAATAAATAGACATAGATAGATGGACATACACAGTAGACGCATAGACTGATTGACGGATGGAAAAATATATTCCAGCAGAAATGAAACGAGTCGAGTGCATCGCTGGAAGTGAAAAAAATTCAACTCGGCTGGCCACTGATAACAGAAAAAGATAAATTGCTAAACCCTGAATCATGTGATATAAAAAAACTATTAACTAGAATACCAACAAAACGTCACACACGCACACACATAAAAAAGATGGAATCGAGATTGTAAATATGACTAAATACATTTTCTTTTTAAACTGTTTAGAATTCGGAAGCAATACTATAATCTAAAGCAAAAAATAAGCTTTGAAATTTCATCTGCCCTTTGACAAATGAGACTGTTAGTGATCATAAAAACGTGAACAAAAATACGGTGTTTGCATTATGAGGGACACGCGACACCACACGATGAAAGAAATCCATCATTTTAATAGGAGTAGAAAAATCAAGCACTCTAAAGATTCTTTGTCATAATGTTGATCGAAATCTTTGACAAACACCAATGCAACATAAAATTTCATCTCTACTTTTTTTCAACATTAATATAACTGTTCCGATAAAGAAGCATCCAGAGTCTTTTTAACGTGTAAGAGAGGGTGTAGTGCTGGACGACTGGTTAGCCCTGGAAGTGGTAAGGCTTTAGTTCCCTTATTTCGAGTCTCGCCAGAAGCAGCCTCTGTCTGCAGGCGTCGAGTGGCCGGAGAGTACCCTAGGTGGCCTATTAACCCCTACCTTCCACAGGGGGACATAGGGGAATAGCATGAGTCTTTAATTAATCATCACAGAAGGGTTACTGTAAAAAAATGCAAACCACCACGGACGAGGGCCAACCAGAGCCCTCCAAAGAATCTTACTGGCGCTATACGATAAACTAAATATATAGGCTTCGTGATAGCCCAAACAAAGCGGTTACTACTTCTCTGACGCTCCATCTACATACATATATATAGACACGGCTTCTTCTTCTTCTTCTTCTTCTTTTTGTAACCTTTGACGTTTAGTATCGCTTCATAGTTCCTCTTCAACTTCGTCTCCTTAGTTAACAATCTTGTCAACTCTTCCCTTGGCTATTTCACTTGTGATCTTAATTCTTTGTCTTCTTTGGCGTTCTTGAGGATAAGCGAAGCGCGGGGTGAGACATGAAACCTGTGAGTTGCCTCACTTCTACTGCGGCTGATTCTCAAGCACTCGGCGGTGAGTGAAAAGTGAGCGTTGATGAGGCACTGGAATCGAACCCTTCACGAGCAACACAAAGAAGCAGCATCACGTCAGGGCCTCCGCTTCGAGACACACGGTTCAAACAGCAAGTTGTTGTTTAGGGTCGGTGTGTGTCTGGATGGTGTCTCCTTCGTTGTTTAAGACGTGGAAAGATTTGACGGCGATGTAGGGATAAAATGGTGATGAACTGGGAGTGAAGAGAGAAGGTAGAAATAGGCGACAAGAAATAAAAGTTGAAAGATAAATAGAATGATAAAGATAACAACAGAAAGGGAGAAAATTATATAATAATAGGTGAGAAAAAATTCAGAAAAGTTCAAAAGAGATGGTAGATGATAAATGAAAGGAAAAAGGAGAGGATAAAAGTCTGTATAATGAGAGAGAGATGATAAACAGATGATAATGGAAGAGGAAAATAGGAGGGCATAAGAGTACGTGAGAAAAAATACAACTCATGGGAGAGAAAAGATGATAAAAGATTAAAAAAATTAAAAATAAAAGGAGAGAGAAAGGGAGAAACGTTGGAGTAGGTGACAAAAAGGTCAATTTGCATCTTCACTCAACTAATGATTTTCTGGAGCGCTATAAATGTACTATGTGCTTGAAATTATGTTAAAATCAGACAAAATCAAAACAAAAATCAAGCGAATAACATTGATTTTTGCGGCGGCGGAATTGACGTCTGAGCGACGGGGACTACAGAAGTGTTGCCAACAATGTGCTACAGTATACCGATGCACAACATTTAGCGAACCATAAAGGCTAAGTTTTGGAAGTATTACTTAATTAATCCGATCAATTTGCCAGCGATTCGAAAAATATTGCATTGGTGGAGGTGTGATTAAGCACAGTATCTCTTGACGCCTTGTACAATTTTCATACGCATCTCCTAACTAATGCAGCCTCCCAGTGGAGGGGGCTTCGCTACCAGGCTTTGTTCTATTGTAGCTTTATTGTATTCGGGTAATACACTCGGGCAGGGGTGATAACCCCTGCCCAAGATGGCTCAGTAGAGAGGAAAGTGTCCTTGAGAAAATTTGTCCGCACTTCTAACGAACGCTGTGGTGGTCGCCTGGAGCCGTTCTATAGCTCATTCGAAAGCTCTCGTCGTGCTCCAGATGGACACAATAGTAGTTTATTCGATTTCTCAATTCCAATATTCGAAAACGATCGTCAAAGTTTAGTACTGAGAGACGCCCATCTGGTTGTGTGCGCACGCTTAGTTGTGCCTGAAACGTCGGCTTCAACATTTCACATGGAAAAGGAGAGAAACAAGTAGAAAATGCTTCAGGGTAGCCCTGAAGACATGAAAAAGGGAAGATGACTCTTGCGGGTGTTGTTTTGTAGATCAAGAAGTGTCAAGAAGAAGGGAAACAAGGCTAGTGTGGACATGGGAAAGATTGCGTAGGAATAGAAACAAGGTGGCAAAGATGCCCTTGGACATGAGAAAGATTTGGAAAGGAAAGAAACTAGGTGTCACTCAACATTTGTCCTTTGCCGACTGATACCACTCGTGATAGGACAAATGTTGGGTGACACCTAGTTTCTTTCCTTTCCAAATCTTTCTCATGTCCAAAGGCATCTTTGCCACCTTGTTTCTATTCTTTCGCAATCTTTCCCATGTCCACACTAGCCTTGTTTCCCTTCTTCTTGACACTTCTTGATCTACAAAACAACACCCGCAAGAGTCATCTTCCCTTTTTCATGTCTTCAGGGCTACCCTGGAGCATTTTTTACTTGTATAATATAAATGGTTATTAGCATCCCGAACGTTTACATTTCATTATATGGAGTATTTCTAGACCCATATTACCCATGTGATACTCTGATCGGCTTTATCCATAAACGAAAACTACAACAAATCACAATCACAACCACGGCAGGAAGCTACATTACCCTGCAGGCGTGACGTTAAGGGTTGTGGTTCCGCCGAAGGTTCACAGGGATGACTCTTATTGTGGTAATGGTGGAGGTGGTGGTGGTCGTCCACCGTCAATATGTCTCCGGGAGAATATTCGATAAACTATTTAAATAAGTTTCATATGAATGAAAATCAAATTATGCATTGCACACGTAACTATTCTAAATTTGAAAAAAAGGTTCGTTTGTATGTTATTTGCCTTATTCAAATGCGGTTAAAATATAAACACATTTATAAGTTTGATAATAATCTCTTTTACCTTTCTCTCACCTGACAGGACTCCCACCACCAGCCAGATCAATATCTGCACTCTAGACAGATGCAGACCCACGCCTGTAGCCATGATGTCAGAGTATAGCATTGAGTTGACATTACCTATCTTCAAGGTCAAGGTCATTTGGCTCTGTGGAGGTGACCCAGACTCCAAACTATGCTGTATTAAATTTTGGTGTCCCTAACAATGCAAGCACTATGAACCAAACTTGAATTTTGAAATTGTGTGACCTCGTGGCCGTGACCTTTAACCTTAAAATTATTGCGACACGCGGCAGGTCCAAAGTGTGGCGACCCTAACAGTTCATTCAACAACTCTGAATATGAATCTTGAAAATAAGTAAGGAAATAACGTAGGAGTGTAATAGTCAATAAACAAAATACTTGCACAAAAAGGTCTGCAGTTTTCTCGATAAATGTAGAGAATCAGTGGCAGAATCTAACGCCATCGTTGGCAACACTGTTGTAGTCCCGTCCTCACCGCCGCTGCCGCAGAAATATAACATGCTTTTCTATTAAACTTTGGTATGATTTTGTTGATTAATTAACCTCATTTCAATTAAAGATTAGTCGTTTTACGTAACCTCCACCCAAAACCAGATTTTAAATAGGTTCCCGAGATCAAAAGGGCAAGAGGAAGGTACACAGACCTCAACCTGAAAAACAGTTTTATGCAGAAACGACGTCTTAGTAACGGAAATGTTATAGAGAAGACACTGTACACTACTATTTAGATCCAGGAATTAGAAAACAAAAACCAAGCCGCACCATAAATTCCTTGTTTGGGAGGGGGCGTAGTCACATCTCCTACAAACCTACAATAGTTGGAGTACTGCCACATATCCTACACATAGGCTGTCATATTTCCTACACCAAAACCAGTATCTAGCACATTTCCTACACAAAACCCTCCTACAAATTTTGCAGTTTTGAGAGTAGTGACGTATTTCCTACAAGGATACAGCGTATCTCCTACACCCCACCCCCTTAGTGGGGCGCCTCTGTACTCGGCGCTTCTGGCTCACTACACTCCTAACGACCTTGACCAGTCAACAAATACTTAGCTTGATATATGTCCTTTCTGCGCAGTATTATGGAGCAACCAAAACAGAGAGACAAGTATCATTCACATTCAGACACGAGTCGAGTTAAGATTTTTCTCCATTCGTCGGGACAGACGGCATTTCGGAGCCTTGTACTCCACTGTTCCTGGACCAAGCATGACTAATATTGAGGGGAACATCCGCTTCAACGCAATGGTTTACAAAGACAACTCTGGATTCCGGTACCTCCGAAATGTGGCCAGGAACAACAAACTGTACTTGCGTTGCATTCAACACAGATGCACATATTTACATACTGTCACAGGTCTTACACATAGGCGGTCATATTTCCTACACAAAAACAAGTGTCAGGCATATCTCCTACACCTACTGTGTGTAGGATATATGCTGTATCTCTGTAGGAAATATGTCACTACTCTAAAATCTGCTAAATTTGTAGGAGATGTGCTGTGTAGTATACATGGTGTAGGAAATGTG
>JACEEZ010010323.1:60201-65201 GCA_016584305.1 Chionoecetes opilio | reverse complement strand
CAATCTTTCTGATAGTCAGTTCGGTTCCCGTAAAGGGCGATCAAATGGCGATCTTCTAGCTTTCCTAACTGAATCTTGGTCATCCTCTTTTGGGGGCTTCGGTTAAACTTTTGCGGTTGCCCTTGACAAATCAAAGGATTTTGATAATTCTGGCACAGATCTTTGATTTCCAAACTACCTTCTTTCGGTTTCTATCCTTCTCTCTGCATCTTCATCTCAAGTTACCTTTTTATCCGTTCCATTGCAGCTGTTGTAGACGGTCATTGTTCTTTTCCTTAGTCTATCTATCAACAGTGGTGTTCCTCAGGGTTCTGTCCTATCACCCACTCACTTTCTATTATTCATTAATGATCTTCTAAGTCTAACCCAGTACCCTATCCACTCCTGCGATGATGACTCTTCTCTTAATTTTTCAACGTCGCTCACTAGACGTCCAACTCTACAGGAATTCAGTGATTCACGGAGAGATGCCACAGAGCGCCTAACTTCTGATCTGTCTATAATTTCTGAATAGGGCAAAGCAAACCTTGTTTTGTTCAGAGCCTCAAAAACCCTTTATCTTCAACTATCTACTCGACATAACCTTCTCGATAACTATCCCCTCTTCTGCAATGACACCTAGGTTTCTCCCTCTTATACAATGAACATTCTTGGACTATCCTCTACCAAAAATCTGAATTGGAAATTTTACATCTCATCTCTTGCTGAAACAGCTTCTAAGAAGTTAGGTGTCCTGTGGGCCGTGGCGTCTGCGTCCATTAGTTTCTCCCGCCCAGTTGCTTGCTCTCTACAGGGGCCTTATCCGCCCACGTATGGAGTATGCCTCTCATGTTTGGGGGAGGATCTTTCCGGGAGGGTAAAACTGGCGATCACGAGTCCAGCTCGCATGGATACAACCGTGGGTGAATATACGCACGCACGCACGCACGCACGCACGCACGCACGCACGCACGCACGCACGCACGCACGCACGCACGCACGCACGCACGCACGCACGCACGCACGCACGCACGCACGCACGCACGCACGCACGCACTAACCCAGGGTACGAGTTGTGACAAATATTTAAGGAGAAATTCCTTTTTCATGGAAACTGAAAACCGAGATTCTGGTGCGGCTCATACAATATTTTGAGAGGACCACACGGCTGCCCACACACCCCACCCTCCTTCATCACCCCCCACACCCTACCACCCCCTACACCATCCCCTCTATCACCCCCACACTTCACTACCCCCTACATCCCACCATCCCCTCCATCCATCCATCCCCGCCCTTCTCTACCCTTCTCATATTACCTCTACCATCCCTCAAAGCTCCCTCTTCCCATTCACTCCTATTCCCGCTGCAATACTCTTCTTACGCCTCTCCCTCTCTCCCTCCTTCCATAACGGTGTTAACGCGGAAATAATGTCCCGTTAGATGTAGATGATGATGATGATGATGAAAAGGATAATATTGATGACAATAATGGTGATAATGATGATATTGATGACGATGATGGTGATGATGATGATATTGATGACGCTGATCAGAAGATCTAATACTATTTTTCTTACTACTACGTACTACTACTATTTCCATTTCACTATTAATGATAGATTTATAATGATCATGAAATATATAACGATAATAATTATTATAGTAATGATAGTGATACTACCACTAAAAATGATTATAATAATAAATACTAATGATATTAATATCAATAATTATTCTTATCATTATTGTTATTGTTATTATTATTATAATAATGAAAACTATATTATAATAATAACAACAAGACGAACATACAGCAGGAGAGAAACAGGAGGAGGAGGAAGAAACAGATGTTGAGGAAGAAGAGGAAATAACAATAGTAATAATATAAGTAGAATTCTCGTAATAAGTAACGATGATAATAATGATGATGACTCCTCGTATTATTTTTCTTCCTCCCCTTCATTCCGTTTGGAGAAAATCCGAGCAAACTTAATTAACTCAAGACAGCTTGACGGACTTAAATATATGAATGTGAGGAATTTACGAAAGAAACAAAACACCTTAAACACTCCTGACAAGAAAAACCGAATATCTTATTAAGTCAAACCGAAACCATTTAAAGCCATACAGAAAATGTTCGTTCCATAACAAGACTTTTGACAACATTATAAATACTCCTTTTACGTATTTCTTTTGGTAATGCTAGAACTACTACTAATGATAACAATACAGTTAATGATAGTTATGATGATAACGATTGTGGTGGGTTTCATTGTAAAGATGATAATATTAGGTACAGTGATGATGAAAAATATCAATAACATAATACTAATAACTAAAAATAGTAATAATGATAATAATAGCAATAATGATTATAATAACAGTAATGATAATGATAACGATAACAGTTGTGGTGGTTCACCTTAATGAGACAAAGTGAACAAAGGTATGGAGTGAACCCTTTGGACAGATGTAAGTCTGGCCAGGTGTGAGCAATGCTGTCAACACCTGCAAATTTCCGCATCACCAATCCTCAGAAGGGAAGCAGCATGACGACACCTTCCCCTCGACACTCATCACCCGGCGGAAACAGAGTGAAAGGGTCAAGCTAATTCATTACGGAAGACTTAAATGTCGTTGAATGAGGGACGCTCTTGGTCCTTAAGAGCAAAATCGCTGCGACAACTCCTCTCCGCGACGGCCATTAGAACACCTCGTTAGGGCGCTGTCCCCCGAGTGGCTCACAGAAAACTGGGAATTGGGGTAGTCATTTGTTTGTCTATTTGTTGCATTCCTGAAGGTGAAAGCATAGTTATAGGGCATACTTATGGTTAAGGCATAGTTAAAGGGCATACTTAAGGTGAAGACATAGTTAATAGGCATACTTCAGGCCCTGGTTTGCCACTATTTATTGCATTCCTGAGAGTGTAGGCATAGTTAAAGGGCATACTTATGGTTAAGGCATAGTTAAAGGACATACTTAAGGTGAAGGCATAGTTAAAATGGCATAATTAAGGTGAAGGCATACTAAAAGAGGCATACTTAAGGTGAAGGCATAGTAAAAAGGGCATACTTAAGGTGAAGGTATAATAAAAAGGGCACACTTAAGGTGAAGGCATAGTTAAAAGGGCATACTTAAGGTGAAGGCATAGTTAAAAGGGCATACTTAAGGTGAAGGCATAGTTAAAAGGGCATACTTAAGGTGAAGGCATAGTTAAAAGGGCATACTTAAGGTGAAGGCATAGTAAAAAGGGCATACTTAAGGTGAAGGCATAGTTAAAAGGGCATACTTAAGGTGAAGGCATAGTTAAAAGGGCATACTTCAGGCCCTGGTTTGCCACGGTCACCTTCCCTTCCGTCTTGCTGCCCTGTGACAGTGTGACACTCCCTTCTTCGTTACAGCGTACAGGGATGACTTGGGTACTCAGGCAGGTCTACATACCCATTCATTGATTAACACGTGAGGACATGATGATCAGGTTTAGAATAGTGTGAGTTGTGTATCTCGGCATCGCAGCCAAGGTATTAGAAGGATGGTGGGCGGATTAACCAAACCACCATAGACACTTCCTTTATCATTTTGCATCACCATATAGATTAAATGATTGGTGGTTGTAGAAGTAGTAGTAGTAGTAGTAATAGTAGTAGTAGTAGTAGTAGTAGTAGTAGTAGTAGTAGTAGTAGTAGTAGTAGAAGAAGAAATAGTTGTAGTAGTAGTAGTAGTTATAGTAGTAGATGAAATAGTTGTAGTAGGAGAAGTTATAGTAGTAAAAGTAGTAGTAATTGTAAAAGTAGTAGTAGTAGTAGTAGTAGTAGTAGAAGAAATAGTTGTAGTAGTAGTAGTAGTTATAGTAGTAGATGAAATAGTTGTAGTAGAAGTAATTATATTAGTAAAAGTAGTAGTAATTGTAAAAGTAGTAGTAGTAGTAGTAGTAGTAGTAGTAGTAGTAGTAGTAGTAGTAGTAGTAGTAGTAGTAGTAGTGTAGTAGTAGTCATCATCATCATCATCATTCCTTTATTTCGTATATACTAGTATACAGATTCAATCGATGCATAATATAATATTATGCAAGGAAAGCTTATTAATAACTCAAATTTTACTGTACATTATATAATGACAAAATAAAATATGAAGCTCAAAGGACTTCAATTCCATCTAAAAAGATTAAAACAATCATTCAAAATTAAAATAATTCACACATTATCTAAAATTCAACATACAAGCAGCTACCTGCAGTTATATAATCTTAAATGTTTGGTGCATAGTGGTTCAGACGGCCAGGTTCATGATTTTGTACCCACGTAATTCTAGCTTTAATGGTTTGCAGGTCATATTCTATCAAATTTATGTTATAAAAATCTCTAAATAATAATAATATTGAAGGCAGTGTATATCCGTTCTTTAAAAAGGGCAAACACCATTTAATGAGGGAATTATTGATGGCCAAAAGTCTCTTAAAATATCTTGCCTGTACATATGCATTATAATGTTGGAACAACAAATTACATGTCTGTTTAGCCATCTCATGGTTACTGTGGTATCGTGGCAGAGCAAACACTTTTTTTAGGCATTGTGGTAAGCTGTCTGGAATGTCTTATAGCAAGATTTATTTTTCATCCTAACAGTCTGCCATAAGACCAGACCATACTCTGGCAAGCAAAATGAATTGAATAGGAACATGAGAGTCTGACTGGAAACATTCTTGAAATTTCTATATATATAATTGAATTTTGCGTAAAAACTAGCTAACCTTAAATCTATATCTTCCTCATCACTCAGATTTTTCTGGATACAGTAACCTAAATACTTGTAATTATCCACCAGTGCTATTCTATCTCCACACAGATCAATAACATTGCTTTCATTTTTCCTTCTATCCTTTGAAAATATACAGCATTTCGTCTTTACTTGATTAATTAATAAATTATATGTTTCTAACTTTTCCTTAATCTCAGCATATAATATACCTAAAGTCTCTGAAGTATCTGCAAGAACAATTAGATCATCAGCATAAGCC
>JACEEZ010010323.1:50201-55201 GCA_016584305.1 Chionoecetes opilio | reverse complement strand
GCTTAAATCTACCGACGTCTAGGAGGCCGCGTCCCACCAAGACCCCTATCTTAAGGACGGGAGGCAGGAGCATATAAACTCTTCCATCCTTGAAGAGTCAGAGTCGTGTATGTTCCAGTACCCACGACTCCCTTTGCCTCGCCTTCGCAGCTCTGACAGACGGGACATCTTGGGGCGAGCCTGGCTCTCCGATGACGTAGTGGACTTGGCGCAAGAGATCCTGCAGAGACGTTTTCCAGACTTCCGGCCTGTACGCCTGCGGGACGACCTTCACCTTGCCGCCTCTGGAGCCTGGCACCTCGTCTCTGTTCCTGCAGGTGGTGAACCGTTCTGCGCCTCAATGTCTTGCCTCCATGGCGGAGTACGGCCGCCAGGGAGGTAATCACTGACTGCTGCTGTCCTCTAATAGTGCGTCGCGCAGCGGATAGCTGGGGGTGTACGATTCTTTGTACAACACTCTGTCAACGGAAACGGCTGCACTGGTGACCCAGCTGCAGAAGCTGTACTCACCCCGTCCGGGCGCCATGATGCGGCCTCTGCAGCACCAGAATGATGGCTACAGCTGCGGCCTGTTCGCAGTGGCCTTTGCCTTCAGCATAGCCCTGGGACAGGACCCGTGCACCGTGCGCTACGATCGGGCCAGCATGGCGACGCATCTGGTGAGATGCCTCGAGCAGGGTGTTGTGCAGCTGTTCCCGTTCGTGCCTGTGGCAGGCACGCTGTGGCTGAGAAGCCTGATCATCTATGTATTTGATTTTCACGCTCACGATTTTCAACACTTAAACTAGATTGAGTTGAGTCATAAAGTAGTTTTGCAGACAATCAAAGAAAACTTAAAGAAGATAGTAGGAAATGTTTGACGCGTGGTATTTAATGTATTAGGCTCAATTATAAGTTTTAATAAATTTCAGTTCTATGTGTATTTTCTGGTTATTTTCGGTTCTACTAGTGTATTTTCTGTATCTATTAGTATATTTTCTGTATCTTTTATTATATTTTCTGTATCTATTAGTATATTTTCTGTATCTTTTATTATATTTTCTGTATCTATTAGTAAATTTTATGTATCTACGTATTACCGTAGATAACACTAACGTCGCCACCTACAATAATGTCGCCAGGCTCCATATATTACAAATTATAGCATCACTACTGATTTGTATGTGCCACTGAAGATGATACACAGTAGTTTATATCCTGACTATAATCTACCCTGTTTCAGTGTTGTTCTATGCTTTGTATCTGCAAATATATTCTGTTTCAAATCTCACTACTCGTTTTTTTTCGGGCAACGACGACACTCGAACATAAACACTAGCTGGCGATCTTAGTGTAGGTCGCCACTCGGGTGATATTTTTGTAATTTGTTCATTTATAGCCATAATATGACACAGATGAAGACACAAAATGACACAGACTCTCCAGATAGCCCCTTCTAACTTTCCTGAAATCATGAATGTAGAAATATAAGTATTAACGCCACCAGACGTCTGTAAATAAAGAAAAACGTTGTCCTGGCGAATTTAGTGTTATCTACGGTAGTATACTTTCTGCATCCATTAGTATACTTTCTGCATCCATTAGTATACTTTCTGCATCTATTAGTATACTTTCTGTATCTATTAGTATACTTTCTGTATCTATTAGTATACTTTCTGCATCTATTAGTATACTTTCTGCATCTATTAGTATACTTTCTGCATCTATTAGTATACTTTCTGCATCTATTAGTATACTTTCTGCATCTATTAGTATATTTTCTGCATCTATTAGTATACTTTCTGCATCTATTAGTATATTTTCTGCATCTATTAGTATATCTTCTGCATCTATTAGTATATTTTCTGCATCTATTAGTATATTTTCTGCATCTATTAGTATATTTTCTGCATCTATTAGTATATTTTCTGTATCTATTAGTATATCTTCTGCATCTATTAGTATACTTTCTGCATCCATTAGTATACTTTCTGCATCTATTAGTATATCTTCTGCATCTATTAGTATATTTCTGTATCTATTAGTATACTTTCTGCATCTATTAGTATACTTTCTGCATCCATTAGTATACTTTCTGCATCTATTAGTATACTTTCTGCATCTATTAGTATACTTTCTGCATCTATTAGTATACTTTCTGCATCCATTAGTATACTTTCTGCATCCATTAGTATACTTTCTGCATCTATTAGTATATCTTCTGCATCTATTAGTATACTTTCTGCATCTATTAGTATACTTTCTGCATCTATTAGTATACTTTCTGCATCCATTAGTATACTTTCTGCATCTATTAGTATACTTTCTGCATCTATTAGTATACTTTCTGCATCTATTAGTATACTTTCTGCATCTATTAGTATACTTTCTGCATCTATTAGTATACTTTCTGCATCTATTAGTATACTTTCTGCATCTATTAGTATACTTTCTGCATCTATTAGTATATTTTCTGCATCTATTAGTATACTTTCTGCATCCATTAGTATACTTTCTGCATCTATTAGTATATTTTCTGCATCTATTAGTATATTTTCTGCATCTATTAGTATACTTTCTGCATCTATTAGTATATTTTCTGCATCTATTAGTATATTTTCTGCATCTATTAGTATACTTTCTGCATCTATTAGTATATTTTCTGCATCTATTAGTATATTTTCTGAATATATTAGTATACTTTCTGCATCTATTAGTATATTTTCTGCATCTATTAGTATATTTTCTGCATCTATTAGTATACTTTCTGCATCTATTAGTATATTTTCTGCATCTATTAGTATATTTTCTGAATATATTAGTATATTTCTGCATCTATTAGTATATTTTCTGCATCTATTAGTATATTTTCTGCATCTATTAGTATATTTTCTGCATCTATTAGTATACTTTCTGCATCTATTAGTATATTTTCTGCATCTATTAGTATATTTTCTGAATATATTAGTATACTTTCTGCATCTATTAGTATATTTTCTGCATCTATTAGTATATTTTCTGCATCTATTAGTATACTTTCTGCATCTATTAGTATATTTTCTGAATATATTAGTATACTTTCTGCATCTATTAGTATATTTTCTGAATATATTAGTATTTTCTAGTGAACTTGTGTTTCCATCAAACTATAAAAACAGTTTCCACTCAGCCGTAATCCTATCATGTGTTATTTTTCATTTGTTATGACATAAATAGTCCGCCTTATCACGTGTCTTAGTACGATGGACACTGACCAAGGACGAGCTCCAATGGAACTATCTTAACACTACTTGACCAACACAACGGCTGTTGAAAACATTACAATATCCAAGAGTAGTCCCAGACCGCCTGCCTCCACCAAGGCTGAGAAATATTCCACCCATGAAAAAAAAAACGACAAAAAACCGAACCGATTATAACCTACTTGGTGGAAGTAACTACAACAACAGCATAAGCAACAACAAAAATAACAAGAATATGATGATGATGATGAAAAGATAAAAATAACGTATGAAACAATTAACCTAACCTAGCCTAACCGAACCGAACCAATCATAACCTATCCTGACACTACTACTGAGCCTTTGGCCTTACACTTGCTTGTCAAGACGGTGAAATCCTAAATAATAAACATCACAACAACCACAACAAAATGTTTCTCCTCATGGACGTAATGTCTGCTACCATTCCCCTTAGTGCCCCACTCACTCCTGTCCTGCCCAACCTCCAAAACACCCCCTACCCACCCACCCACCCCCCACACACACACGCGCGCGCGCAAACGCGCAAACGCACACACACACACACACACACACACACACACACACACACACACACAGACACAGACACAGACACAGATACAGATACAGACATAAACACACACACACACACACACACACACACACACACACACTCCACACATCACCCCCTAACTCTCCCCCCCCCCCCCCATCAGACAACCCTCTCACAGCCACACACCTTCATCAGCCTCCCAACCCCCTTCCCCTTCCTCTAACTACCTCCTGACGTCACCCTTTACCCCTCACCTTCCTCCTGACCTCTTGTATAACCCTTCTAATTACCTGATCCTTTCACTTTCCTTCACTTGCAATCATCTCACAGCCTCTCGTTTTTTAGTCCATCTTTCATCCTCCAGCCACTTCCTCACTTCAAGTCCCTTCTCTTAACCACCTTTTTGTTCTATTCTCTTCTCATTCACTTCTCTAAACCACTGATTCCATTGGGTCTCTTAGCAATCTTTTAATTCCTCCTTTTCTTCCTTATTTCTCAATACATTCGTTTCTTCGTTTCTCCTTCTCTTCCTCTTCGTTTCTCCTTCTCTTCCTCTTCCTCTCCCCCTCTCCACACACACCAAAGACTCAATCTTGTCCTTCCTCCGTGCTGGTTTGCTCTCTATCCTCTCGCCCTTTAATCTCCCACCACTTACAGAAACTTTATCTCCTTGTATCTCCTCTTTCCTGCAATCTCTCTCTCTTCTCTCTCTCTCTCTCTCTCCTCTCTCTCTCTCTCCTCTCTCTCTCTCTCTCTCTCTCTCTCTCTCTCTCTCTTCTCTCTCTCTCTCTCTCTCTCTCTCTCTCTCTCTCTCTCTCCTCTCTCTCTCTCTCTCTTCTCTCTCTCTCTCTCTCTCTCTCTCTCTCTCTCTCTCTCTCTCTCTCTCTCTCTCTCTCTCTCTCTCTCTCTCTCTCTCTCTCTCTTCCACCCTTCCATTTTTTTTAAACATTCAATCCTACTCAATAATTCTTGCTAGGTCAGTCATCTACCGCTCTCGTTTATTCCTTTACTTTACTAACAATTAAGTCTACGTATGTTACTCCCCACATCCTCCACTCCACGGCAATAAACCACCACCACGCTGCTCCACTTTCCTACTTGCTATGGATATGTGTGCACTCTACCTCTCTACTTATCACAGTGATAAGATCAGTGGTGATCCACCACCACTCTTCGTCCACCACCACCACCACCACTCTTCGTCCACCACCACCACCACCACTCTTCGT
>JACEEZ010010323.1:7701-42701 GCA_016584305.1 Chionoecetes opilio | reverse complement strand
TGGACTGCGCACGGAATATCGGCCCGTCGCACAAGGGGCTGAAGTCGGAGGGCCGCTCGGATTCATATATATATATATATATATATATATATATATATATATATATAATATATATATATATATATATATATATATATATATATATATATATATATATATATATATACGGATCATATAGACTGGTTTATCAGTATATATGATATACTGTAATCTTCGTAAATGTTTGTTCTATAATATTATCAAATAAAAAACAGTAAAACACGCTAAAGAAATGCCATTACGAGACTCTGAAGAAATATACATGAACTTAATATTCACTTCAACTCTTCGCCATTGAAAACTTTGCGGTTCAACTTTTATCATGACAAGTATCAATAGAAGCGCAATTTTATTAGCTTTCCATTGCTATATTTCGTTATCTGATAAATAAATTAGAACCAAGCATAAATTAGCGTTAACTAACTAAATAAAATCATCAATCGGGTAATTTTCCCGATTGATGAGGTTATTTATTTAGTCAACGCTAATTTATACATGGTACTAATTCATTTATCAGAAAACGAAATATATAAGTAAATAAATAACCTCATCAATCGGGAAAATTACCCGATGATGATTTTATTTATTTATTTAACGCTAATTTATGCATGGTTCTAATTAATTTATCAGATAACGAAATATAGCAATGGAAAGCTAATAAAATTGTGCTTCTATTGATACCCTTCATGATAAAAGTTGACTCGCAAAGTTTTAAATGGCGAAGAGTTAAGTGAATATTAAGTTCATGCATATTTCTTCATAGTCGCGTAATGGCATTTCTTTAGCGTGTTTTACAGTTTTTTTATTTGATAATATTATAGAACAAACATTTACGAAGATTACAGTATATCATATATACTGATAAATCAGTCTATATGATAGTCCATAGACCTCTATATCTCTTTGTCGGGCGCCCCGCAGGCCCCTATGCAGCCCCGCAATTCAAAACATTGTCGCGTGAACAGTCCAGGTATACAGTGGTCTATGTATTTGCCTAAATTTGGAAGTGTGTATTTACCCTTTTTGCTTAATTTAAATTTTACACTGTTGACCAATTGTAAAAACGTAACTCATAGACCTTGGAGCTCTGCATCGCTTGCATGCTCAAGTTTGTCTTGCTCACGCCTGAACTTGAAGGCATCTCTTCTAAAGATGCTGAAAAATCTGTGGCCATTAGGGAATGGCCAAAATGCAAGGTTTTTGAAAGTCTTGCACCTGCTAATGGCAGTGTAAGTGAGCTCATTGGCATATTCAACAAGACCAAGGTTCACAATGACCTTGTCCAAGGTCATTGACTTGTGTGTATTGTGATAGCATATGCTGGAACCAGGGGCAGCATTGTCCTTGAGCAGGTTACTTTGTTTTCAATCCATGTCTTTGTAATTGGTGTGATTGGCACATATTGTGGTTCTTCCTCCTCCTTCAAGAAGGAAGGACCTCTGTATTTCGGGAAATGCACAATGACTGCAACTGGCAGTACCAGTGGTTTCTCACCACTCTTGTACAGTAAGTACAAGTACAGGGGAGGCGGTAGCAGAGTGGTTAGCGTCTCCGACTGGCGTTCTCGGTGACCCGAGTTCGATCCCCGAAGAAACTCAAAACCTTTCTGCACCGTCAAGTGGCCTAAGAACACCCACATGCCCTGCCCATCAACTCTACCTTCGATTGCGAGTGCATCGGAGAACACAGGGGGGCGGCATGAGCCTCTAATCACAGGCGTCACTATAAGAATCCTGCCTACGCCACCACGGGCGAGGACCAACCATCAGAGCCCTCAAGTGAACCTCCAGAGCCTGCCATCCGAGCCCTGAGTCACCACTCCCTACAGGCGCAATAGACACAACATGTAAAAAAAAAAAAATAATAAAAAAAAAAAAAAAAAAGTACCTCACAGTTCCTCTTGCACCATTTGTTAAGCCAGTTTCACTCCATAAATTGGTACCAACAAGCATGACTTCCATCCCCTTGCACAGGGGCAAATCCTTAGAATTAGTCAAAAAATTGACAAATTTTCAACTTTAAAAACACTTTTTCCATGTATTTTGGGGCCAGGATCACGAATTTGGCATTGTTTTTGAGCTATCTCAAAGAAAAAATCAAGCGCTTCAAATGTTGTGTCAAATTTGCCAAACACTAATTTTTCCAAAACATTTCCAATTTTAAATTTTTAAATCACTTTTTCCATGTTTTTTGGGGCCAGGATCACGAATTTGGCAATGATTTTGGTCTAGATTTAGTTAAAATCCAAGCGTTTTTAAGTTCTGGGTCAAAAACTTACTTATGAAATCACAGAGTGGAATTTGGAGGATGTTGTTCTTCTTCATTATCTGGCAGATGTCTCTTGAAGACAGAAGGTTTAACCAACAGCTTACTGTCAATTAATGAATCCAGAACACTCAGTTAAGGTTTTAAATTGATTTTGAAGACTATTCGTCGATTTCAACCTTTGTTTCTTTTTGCAAAGCAAAAATATTTCAAATTCAATTTTTTGTTTTGGTTTTGGTTAGCGCGCTTAATGGATCAGTGCTACCAGATAAGTCAAAAATGAAAAAGCCAAATATGTTTTTGAACGCGGTTTTTTGCTTTTTACTGAAAAACCGTGCAGATTTTTGGATAACTTATGCAATGAACAAATTTGACAAATTAAAAGATCTTTCCAATGAGGTATATTGGACTAAGATCAGATACCGGGAAGCATAAAATTTGTAATATTTTCTGCTAAACATTTTGTGGCCGCATCCAGTATTTGCCCGTTTGTTGGATAACGGTGGCGATTTTGGGGGAGTGTTTTAACTTTAAAAAGTTGGCAAATTAAAATATCTTTCCAATGAAGTATAGTGGTCCCCGATCGGACACAGGGTGTTGAAACGGACCCACTTTTGGTGCTGAAATTTTCTTCTTTTGGTACTTTTGGAAACAAAAGTGGCGAATTTCCAAAAGTTTTATAACATAACCCCCTATTACTTTTGCATCAGCTTTCCAACAATATGCGTAAGTTTGCTGTATCTCAAAGGGTGTAGAAATGGACCCACTTTTGGTGCTCCCGCAGTATACAGGTACTATTATGAACACACGCACACAGTCTAACTCAAAGCCCTATCCACTCCTACGCTGATGATTCTACCCTGCATTTTTCAACGTCGTTTATTAGACGTCCAACTCAACAGGAACTAAGTGATTCACGGAGAGATGCCACCGAGCGCCTAACTTCTGATCTTTCTATAATTTCTGATTGGGGAAGAGCAAACCTTGTTTTGGTCAATGCCTCAAAAACCCAATTTCTTCACCTATCTACTCGACAAAACCTACCAGATAACTATCCCCTCTTCTTCAATGACACTCAACTGTCTCCTTCTTCTACAATGAACATTCTAGGACTATCCTTTACTAAAAATCTGAACTGGAAATCTCACATCTCATCTCTTGCTAAAACAGCTTCTAAGAAGTTAGGTGTGCTGTGGCGTCTGCGTCCTTTTTTTTCTCCCTCCCAATTGCTTGCTCTCTACAGGGGCCTTATTCGCCCATGTACGGAGTATGCCTCACATGTTTGGGGAGGATCCACTCATACAGCTCTCCTAAACAGGGTTGAGTCAAAAGCTTTTCGTCTCATCAACTCCTCTCCTCTGACTGACTGTCTTCAATCTTTAAATCACCGCCGCAATGTTGCTTCTCTTGCTCTCTTCTACCATTATTTTCATGCGCACTGCTATTCTGAACTTGCTAACTGCATGCCTCCCCCACTCCCGCGGCCTCGCTGCACAAGACTTCCTACTCATTCTCATCCCTATTCTGTCCATCTTCCTAATGCAAGAGTTAATCAGTATCTTTATTCTTTCATCCCTTTCACTGGTAAACTCTGGAACTCTCTTCCTGTTTCTATTTTTCCACTTTCCTATGACTTAAATCTTTTCAAAAGAAGAGTAACAAGACACCTCCCGAACTAAATTGGCCTACCCCTCTGTTTTTATTTTATTCTCTTACTGTCTTCTTTATAGGGACTGGCAACTAAGCGGGCTTTGTGTTACCCATTTTTGTTGTGCCCTTGGCCAGTTCCTTGTGATGTAAAAAAAAAAAAAAAAGAAGATATATATAAAAAAAAAAGTACTTATCATGACTGTCTAATAGTGTTCTCGCTCGGTCGGGCTTCGCCCTCCCTCGCTCGAAATTATAATGGTAATGGGTATAATTAAGGTAATTTAAGTAAATGATAAGTACTGGGATAATATAAATTAACATTCCCAGTGGTTATTAAGCATTTGCACCTTAATTTGGAGCAACCGGTCATTGGCCGCCGTTCTTTAAATTTGCACCAATTTTGGTAGTCCACCTGCCGCCTATCTGAAAGGTGACACGTGTAATTTGTGGTGGCCGCTGCCCGCTCCGCCCACGGAAGTTTCAGTACACTCCGAGCCCTCGAGAGAATAACATCTCTTATTAAATATACGTGCTTGTATATATAAGTATCATTCCAGCCCCCACGGGATTAACATCTCTTCTCTGATTATAATGAAGAGAATTGTACATACGTTCATTTTGTACATATAAGTGTTAAAACAATAGGACGTATTAAAATACGACACAAATGATTATATCCGCCGCGTCAAGATAACTGGGTTATGAAAACCCGCCTGACGCCCATATCAAAGCACATCGCTTCCGCTTTCCACCTTCGCCCTTCACGGGCGGCCTCGATCACGGCTGATCACTTCGGATAACAAGAGAGGCAGTATTGATTAAAAGCCTACAGCGATTTCAACCCACTATCCACCGATAAGTATCCTAGTTAGTTGACTAGTTGGGGTATTGTGTCGGGATGAGATAGACGATGAGTTTTGTATAGGTAAGACCTCAAACTAAATATATGTATGTGACATAAATTCCCACATTGGTGCCCCGAGTGAGGAATATTGCTGTTCATGTGACTCGAAGTGGTCGTTGTGAGGCGTAATTATGAGCCTACCACAATTGCTGGTTATGAGATCGGAGGTGAGGTGTTTTGCGGCGTCGAGAACGATTCAACAGCCGGTCAACTACCATACGCCAGGTAGTAGATAGCATCAGCCTGTAAACACGTAGTTAGTTGTGGTGGTTGAAATTATATACGCCTTGCTACGCGTCTTGATAGGCCGAGCAGGCACTACCACCACTTGATATAATATTTAATTATCAACTAATAATTATTTATTGTGACGTAATCTTTCATTTAATATTTTATTTGACTTAGTTATTAACTAGATCATGGCGAAATTAGCTAAGCATTCATTATCGGCTAAATTAGCAATGCTCACACGAATATATAATAAGTGTGAGGACGTAATTAAGGCAATTCCTATTGATTATATTAATTTAAAGACAGGTCTACCATTGTTAAATGAACAATGGGATAAATATGAGAAGGCTTACTTCCTATATGAAGTTCAATTAAGACAAGCTGGGGATAAAGAAATTATTCACCAATGTGTGATCAATTATGAACAACAGTGTCAAAGATATCTCGATAAAGTAATTGAATATGAGGGATTACTGGAGTGTGCTCATATTCCATCAACAGCTAAAGTTTCTTTAACCCAAAGTTTGCAAGGTATTGAGCAAGAACCCCCCCACAGGGAGATCAAGATTGTTGCACTTAAGGGTAATCAGCTATATCAGCCACCCTTAGAGTTTAAAAATCCCTCGTTAGTGGGTATTTATTCTGCGCCTGTTAAAGTTACGCAAATCAAACAGCCTGTAATTAAGATTCAAACTTCTCAGCCTACCAGTAAACCACTAAGACCTACTCAAATAATAGATACAATCCCCAAATCCAGGGCTACTTCTAGTGAAGTACGAAGAATAAATTGTGTCTTATGTGAGGGGGAACATCCACCCTCCACATGTAATATCTATTCAATTTGTTCCACGAGAGTTGAAAGGTTAATGAGCCTTGGTAATTGCCTAACCTATCTCCGTGGTAAACATGCTTCAAATGCATGCCCTATAAGCTTAAGAACTTGTAGGAAATGTAAACAATCTATTCATAACATCGCTCTTTGTCCTAACAGTGATAATAACTCAGACCCTACAGTAGTTAAAACGGCAGTCACTAGTAAGAGTAGTTCAGCAGCTGTTCCTACTACAGAATTGAAGGTCAGCCACAATGGTAATGCAGCCATAGTAAAGACAATGTTTGACAGTGGTGCACAACGATCTTTCATAAGTAGGGAGATAGTTGAATTATTACAACTACCCATAATTAATCAAACAAACTTAGTCATATCAGGTTTTCTCGCCAATACAGAGGCTCAAACCTTTGACATAGTTCAACCCCTAGTCCAATTAGGAAAATATAAATGTAAGGTAGCTGCTGTAGTAGTTAATAATATTGGTATTAGTTTAACTGTTAATGGACTAAAAGACACAGCTGAAATGCTGAGGGATAATGGTGTTAAACTAGTTAGTAATACCTTCGAGGACGTTGATGGTCCCTTCCAATTAATACTAGGCGCTGATTATTTTGGCCGTTACCTAAGGAAGGTCATCAAAAGACATAACGTCTCTATGTTCACCAGCGCTGGTGGTAAGGTAATAATAGGACCCATCCCACATACTCACCATGCCGAGCAAGAGAAGAGTATTCCTAGTCATGCACAGCCCCTATTAATTACCAAAAATGGAACCACTTTCTTGCCCACACCAATTAGTGAGGTATTAGAGGAAAGTGGTATTCCAGTTCATAAGCAATACATCGCCACTAATGAAAATCCTAATAATAATGTGTTGGAGGATATAATAATAATGTTGCAAGGAAATAATATCCTCAAATTGAACACAGGATTATGGTTTAAAGGCCCTACCTGGCTGAAAGAGTGTAATATTGATCCTAACCAGGTTTCCACTCAGCCAGACATATCTGTAGATATAATAAGGGAACCTGAATTGATCCAAGATCCTGTGATAGACATAGAAAGGTTTTCCTTACTGAGCAAACTAATTAAGACTACTAGTTTAGTCTTCAAATTCAATAAAAGGGATAGCTCTGATCCTTTGAAGTTTTGGATCAGAACAATACCAAAGCAGGTATTTCCTGAGGAATATCAGCTCTTGGCCTCAGCCAGCCCCCATAGAAACAAATTGACCAAATTATTAGGTCTGTACCTAGATCATGAGGGCATTTAGATGTCGAAGACGAAATTTGAAAGCTGATCTTCCAAATACCACCTGCCATCCCATATTAATTCCCAAACGCCATCATCTTACTAAATTGTTGGTGGAAGAATATCATAGGAACTCATTACATGGCGGAATGGCTACAATATTAGCCGATATCAGGTGTCAATTTTGGATACATCATGGTAGACAGGCAGTCAAATATTACCTCAAATCTCTCAATAAATATAATAGATCTGAAGGTAGACTAGTCTCCTATCTAGATCCCCCTGAACTTCCCGCTGATAGAGAGATCCTAAAACCAATTGAGGTCAATGGTGAGGACTATACTGGGGATATTATAACATCAGGAGATAACTTTCCCCCCGATCAAGTATATGTTTGCATATTCACTTGTACCTCTATCAGGGCTATAAATTTCAAAACAGTCAGAGACCAAAGTGCCGAAACCTCTATTAAAATGTTCCGGCGCTATGTGGATTGGGGTGATGTCACATGAAGCGGAACTTCAGTTTTCGCCGGCCCCCAGTTGTGGAAATTATCCACCAACCACTCTCTTAATAATTGGTAGAGTGGTGGTTTGTTTACCCCCCCCCCCTAGTGAGGGAGTTATTGTCCGCTCATCATAGGGGGAGCGTAGGGATGTATATATATAATTATAATGGTAATGGAAGGTAATTTAAGTAAATGATAAGTACTGGGATAATATAAATTAACATTCTCAGTGGTTATTAAGCATTTGCACCTTAATTTGGAGCGACCGGTCATTGGCCGCCGTTCTTTAAATTTGCACCAATTGTGGTTTCCTATCTGAAAGGTGACACGTGTAATTTGTGGTGGCCGCTGCTCGCTCCGCCCACGGAAGTTTCAGTACACTCCGAGCCCTCGAGAGAATAACATCTCTTATTAAATATACGTGCTTGTATATTTAATATACAAGCACGGAATGATACTTATACCCCAGTATAAGTATCATTCCAGCCCTCGCGGGATTAACATCTCTTCTCTGATTATAATGAAGAGATTTGTACATACGTTCATTTTGTACATATAAGTGTTAAAACAATAGGACGTGTTAAAATACGACACAAGTGATTACATCCGCCGCGTCAAGATAAATGGGTTATGAAAACCCGCCTGACGCCCATATCAAAGCACACCGCTTCCGCTCTCCACCTTCGCCCTTCACGGGCGGCCTCGATAACGGCTGACCACTTCGAATAACAAGACAGGCAGTATTGATTAAAAGCCTACAGCGATTTCAACCCACTATCCACCGATAAGTATCCTATTTAGTTGACTAGTTGGGGTATTGTGTCGGGATGAGATAGACGATGGGTTTTGTATAGGTAAGACCTCAAATTAAATATATGTACGTATGTGACATAAATTCCCACAAATACTACTACTACTACTACTACTACTACTACACGTAATCACTACATGTAATCACGTAACTACTACTATAAATACCACAAACAAGTACTATACTACTGCTTCTACTACCACTACTACTACTATCAATACCACTACTCAAACACGAAAGAAGCCCTTATATAACTGCAGGATTAATAACTAGTATCCAGGAAAAACACAGACTTGAAAGGTTGGCATCAAAATGGCCATTGTCATATGGACCAAGATATAAAGCTTACAGGAAAAAGCTGGTAACACTACTTCGAGCTGCAAAAAACATATTATATTATCAAGATAAATTTAGGAGTGAACAAGGTAATAATAAATAAATTTGAATACAGTAAATAGTCTAATGGGCAGAAAAAAGGTCAATCATTGTAATGAATTTAAACTGAAAAATAATAATGGCCTCACTGCAAATGTTTTTTAATGAACATTTCTTTAACCCGTAAAGCGCGGCTATGCCCATTTGGTCTCTCACTAAGAAAACGCGAGTATGCCCAATTGGGCGGCCGCCAAATTCAAAAAGGTGGGCTAATTTTTCGGCCGGTGAAATCTGGCAACTCTACTTTACCTGAGAATGACCCAGGGGTCACACATAGGCTCAGTGACCCAGTGACCAGCATGGAAGGTGAAGGTGCTGACAGGTCTCTCCCTATCGCGGGCAGAGAGATTAGAGAGGAAGACCCTTGCGGCCTGTTTTCTGTGAACGAGCTGTACCATGGATTCCATAAACCTCAACGCTCTTCATCTTGCAAGTACAATTATAGAATAACCACAAGACTTAAGCAAAAAAATATATTTTTAGCGGTTGCACAAATATATGGCGAATTTATTGATATACATTCAAGTTTGTTTAGTGACTATAAGAATTCTGGCAAAAGTCCCGCGTACACAGAGATATTGTCACACAGGTATCCGCAGTTTATGGGTTAAAAAAGCTGGATCCCCACCGCAACCAACAGGTCCACAACAAAACTCTCACTCTCAATTTCGCAATAATCCATCGGAAATTTCTTTTTACCTGTACCCTGCTAATACCGGTAGAGGTTAATCAATATTTAAAATCTATAAAAACAAATACAGCACCAGGATGTGATGAAATTCCACCAAAACTGCTCCAACTTACTGCACATTACATTGATTTCCCTCTCACCCACATAATCAATCTATGTTTCCAGCAAGGATGCTTTCCGGACAAACTTAAAATTGCTAAAGTGATACCAAATTTAAATATGGTGATGATGATGATGATGAAAATTATTATAAACCCATATCTATTTTACCCTCGATTATTAAAGTGTTTGAAAAAGCTATTGTTCATAGATTCATAGGGTTCTTTGAAATTTTTTTATTATTATCTGATATATAATCAATATGGATCTCGTAATAATAAGTCAACAGAGAAAGCCATAATGAAATTCACAAGTGAAATGTATAGAAATTTGGAAAGAAAACATTCTGTTGCAGGCATATTCATGGATTTATCTAAATCATTTGATTCACTGGACCATAAAATATTAATAGATAAGCTAAATAATATAGGAATAAGAGGAACACCATTAAAGTTATTTTCAAGCTATTTGACATATAGGAAACAAGCTGTATAATGTAACAAGAAAACATCAGTGCTGAAAACTGTTGACAGGGGAGTACCTCAGGGATCAATACTGGGCCCATTGTTGTTTTTGGTATTTATAAATTATATTTCCAATGCCAGTATTAAATTTCATTATGTTCTTTATGCAGATGACACCAATCTTCTCTTACAGGATAACAACTTAGATCACTTGAATGCTGTCTTAAATACTGAACTAGAAAACATTAGTAAATGGGTTTCAGCTAACAAATTAAGGGTAAATATCACGAAAACTAATTATATGCTATTTCAAAATCGATCTGTAGCATACAACATGGGTCCAGTATATACGGATGGGTGTGAACTTAAGAGGGTTGCATGTACAACATTTTGGGGGGTTATCACAGATGAAAACTTGAATTGAAAAAATCATATTCAATCAGTCTGCTTAAATTGTCAAAAACTTGTGGAATATTATACAAAATTCGTTACAATCTAACAACTGATGCTTTGAAAAGTATATATTATTCCTTGTGTTATTCTCTTATTATATATTGTGTCCATCTGGGGTTGTACTTGGCCGTCAATGTAAAGAAAATTATTGTCACTCAGAAGAAATTGATCAGAACCATAACATATAGCGGGAAACATGACTCTACACACTTTTTATTAAATGAGTTAAAGTTACTAAAATTTGAATTACTACTTAAATATGTTTGTCTTCTCACTGTTTATGATGATTTAAATGACAATAGTCACAACATAAAAATATTTAGAATGACTCAGAACAGCCTAGGTACCAGAGGTAACAATATTAACTTGTTATGTCCACAACCAAGAACAACACTGTACAAATTTTCTATATATTGTTTTGGCCCGAGATGTTGGAACGCATTACCCAGATGATATCAAAACAGCAACTAATCTCAATTAATTTAAATTTAAACTTAAACAGTATTTATATAATTTGCAAAGTCAAGGTGTTATAGAATGAAAATAAAAATACAGTAAATGTGTGCTCCTAAAATTTAGGTACTTTTTTTGCAAACATATAACTATGAGTTTATATTTTTGCATGTTAATTTTTATTTGTAAATTATTTCCGTCATCGTATACGTATTTATATGATGTTAACTGATTTTATGTCTGCTAAGGAGCTCATGCTCAGCAGACTAATGCCTGTAAAATGTGTATATATATATTCATGTATATAATTATTATTTGACAATAAACTCTATAAACTACTACTACTACTACTATTACAACTACTACTACAGGTAATTAGTTTTTAGGTACAGGTAATTAGTTGCAATGATAATCTGAAGCATACAGCCGCTCTTTAGGGTTTAAATTAACAGGTGAAACTGGTCTCTGCGTCCCTTTCTCCAGCGGGAATGAGATGCCAGAACTGAAACGCGGCTCAAGTGTCCAAAAGACTTGTATCAACCGCGTCGGCTGTTCTTGTTTGGCCTACCGATGAGACTTCCATGAGACTCCTAATTAGTTTATTATTCTCTCTCTCCCTTCTTTCTCTCTCTCTCCTCTCTCTCTTGCTCCTTTTCTCTCCCTTCTCTCTCCCCTTCCCCTCCCTTTTTCCTCCTTTTTCTCTCCTCCCCCTCCTCCCCCTTTCTCTCTCTCCCCCTCTCTCCCCCTCTCTCCTCTCTCTCTCCTCTCCCCTCCCTTCTCTCTCTCTCTCTTCTCCTCTCTTCTCTCCTCCCCTTCTCTCCCCTCTCTTCCCCTCTCCTCTCTCTTCCTCCTCCTCCTCTCTTTTCTCTCTCTCTCTCTTTTTTTTTTTTGTTTTTTTTTTTTTTTTTTTTTTTTTACATTTGATTTTAATTTTACAGCCAAAATTTTCCCGGTGAGGTTCCGATAACTATCTTTATCTGCACATTTAGTTGATAATTATGTCCAGAGGCTCACCAGGCATTCACTGCACACTTGAAGATGGGGAGTGTGGGGGGCCGGGGTGCATGTCGCTGCCCACTACAGGTTCCACACCCTCTGTATCGGGCAAAAGGAGGGGAAAAAGGGTCGCTGCCCCTGGCAAAGGGGGAAAAAATGATTGTTGGTCCCTCTTGTTGCGTCCCTGATGGAGTAGGGTAGGTGTCGCCCACGGCTGCCGGAGTATGCAGGTGTGGGGCGCCCTGCTTGAGGTTTTGTCGTCGCCAGGCCGGCCACGTCCCCCCTGTGCTGTAGGGGCTGTAGGGGGCGGCTGCATGTCTGGTTTTGCCTTCGGGGAAATGACCCGGGGGCCGGGTTTTTTGTACCTTGTTAAAGACCAAGGAAAGGGGGGGCAGGATGACCAAGTCGGGGGGGCGTACTCCATGAGGGGCGGATTTGGGGGCCGCAAAAAAGGGGTTGTGACACCCCGAGCGTCAAGGGGTGGGAGACCCCTGAGCAGTTAAACCTGCCTGCGGCCTTAGGGGCTGTCTTCCTGTCGTGGCGGTAAAGGGAAAGGGGGTGCTGTTCACCCTAAAAAGCCGAGAATGTTGACCCCTCGGCTGCAAGGGCAACACCTTCCCGTCCAGAAAAAATGGGGGGATAGGGGTGGTGGGGGGGGATGTCGCCGGGAGATCAGCATGACCCGTGTTTTTTGGGGGTTTGGGGGTAGGGGTGTGGGGTTTTTTTGCGGGGGGACAAGGGGATGGGTGGGGCCCCAACTGTACAGGGGAAGTAGGGTGGTTCCCGTATGGGCCCCGGGGGGGGAAAAGGAGGTCGTTCCCTTCCCTTTGGGGGCGCCTCCTTGTGGGACAAAACCCCTCCAATGGGTGTTCCCGAAGGTTTTCCCTGGTCCACCGCCACGCTGAGAGATCTTTCCGAGGAGTCGTGAAGGAGGTGGAGAAGGCCGCCAGTACTCCCCTGCTGCGGGGTTTTGGTGAGAGACCGGAGGCCACACCCTATCAAAAGCCCGGCGAGAGAAGAGAATAACATCCCTTCCCCCCCCCCCCCCGCCCCCCCCTTCCCCCAACCCTTTTTCGGGGCCCTTTTTTTTCCCCCCTTTTTTTCCCTTCTCGCATCCCCCCATCTCTCCTTTCCTTTCCTCCTCTCCCTTTTCCCCCTTTTTTTCCCTCTCTCCCTTCTTCTCCTCTCTCTCTCTCCTCTTCTCTCTCCCCCTTTTTCTTTCTCTCTCTCATTGAAGGGGAGAGAGGTTGACCAGGGAAAGGAAAAAATCGACTTGGGACAAAAAAAAAAATAATATATTAAATAGATGAAGAAAGACACGGCATGAAAGCGAAAACACAAAAAAACAGAGGAAGAGGGGGAGAGAGAGAAGAGAGAGGAGAGAGAAGAAGAGAGAGAGAGAGAGGGGGAGAGAGAGAAGGGGGAGACGAGAGAAGAGGAGAAGAAAGGGGAGAGGAGGAAAGAGAGAGATAGGAGAGGAGAGAGAAGAGAAGAGGAGAGAGGAGGAAAAGAGAGAGGTTTTAAAAAATATAATATGAAGAATAATCGGGAAATAAAATTTCATTTTTTTAAGTGAAAGGTGGAAAAAAAAAATAAAAGTAAGTAATAAAGGATAAAAGTAAAGAAGAAGGAAAGAGTATAAAGAAAAAGAAAAGATTAAAGACTACGAAACAATATGCGTTTACTAAAACTAATACGATACGAGTCTTTTTTCCCCGCCAACGAATTGGGGGGGGTTTTGTTTTTCCCACCCCGATTGTCTGTCGCTGTTTGTTAGTGTACAGGATTTTTATAAAAATTTCAAAAAATTTGGACCCAAAACTCGGTATACAAGTCTTATTTGGTATAAAAGAGGAACGTTTTTAATTTGGAGAATTTTTTGACTACTTTTTGCAGGAAACCAAATTGATGAAATTTGGCCAAGGTAGGGCCCCATACTGAGTGCACTAAATATATATTAGGGGGCACTTAGCCAATAGGAATTTTATTTTATGGGATTTTTAGGTGTGCGGGGTTTTTTGTTTCTTTCCCCGTAAAAAAATAAGTGTGAAAAAGGTTTTAAAAAAATATTAATATTTAGAGGTCGCGAATTGAGGTAAAAAGTTGACTTTTTTGGGAAAAAAAATAAACTTTTTCAAATTTACTTTAAACATTTTTCGAACAACTTTTTCCCCATCTTTAATTGCATTTCCGACGTATTTGGCTTTTTTTTTTGTCAAACAATTGTTTTTTACACCATTTCCGGCGATCGGAGCCGGGGCCAGGTCGGGCCCAAAAACAGCAAAAATCTTTGCCGCGTTCGGGGCCGTTTTTTGCCCGTTTTTTGGCTCAGTCTTAGTGCACTTTTTGCCCGGAAAGGATGCGGTTGGACCGTGGGCTTTAAAACTGTTTACAACCCCTTTTAAACTTTGGTTCGTTTTTTATTCGCTTTTTTACATTTTTTTTGCCAGAAGTGCTTTTCCCTCAGGGTTTTTCCCAATCATCCTCATCCATTTGACATGTTTCTTTTTTGACCATTACAAAAAATTTTTATATAATTGACTAAATGCCTTCCCCTCTCCTTTTTCCCCCAGGTTGCGAGGCCGACTAGGTCAAAACGACTGTGTACCTTTAATATACACGAACGAACTTAGGGGAAGCCGACTCCCAACACGAGGAAAATTCCGTTTTCCCTGCCCCTTCATTGGAACTGAAGCACGAGAAAAAAGCCCGCGGCGGCCAAAGGTGCGATGAGGTACTCGCTTTTTGGGGCCCGGGGCACGCATTCCAGTCCAGGCCCACCGGGCGCGCGACAAACTCATCCGACTCTACGAGAGGGGTTCCTTAAAAAGAGCAAGTCAAAAGCGCGGGCCGACCCAGGGGGCGAGGGAAGGGGCTTCGTCGTTTCCCTGCGTCGCCTTTTCGACATCGGCCCAAGAGCGCTTACACTCCTCACAGAGGAAGGGGACCGGTCCTTCCGCGGCCCAAAGGGAGGACACCCCGCTTTTCCTCGTTCTCGAGAATGCCCCTTTGCTGTCAAAGGAAAAGGTAAGGAAAAGTTGGAGTCAACAAAATCGCCGGGGGGCGGAAGCGGAGGCAAAAGTGTGCCTTGGCGACGGTCCGTTTGTTTTGGGGCAGTTCTTCCGCGGGCAGTTCTTCCGACCCATGCCAGTCCGGCAACAGTCTACCCGGCCTTTGCGGCGCGCACACGAGGGAACGTTTCAACGATGGCGGACGACGAGAGGCCCTCAAGTCGGCACATACTCCAAAGCGCATGGGGGCGGCGTGCGAAAGCCGTCCTCAAAAGTGAACTGGGCCGCCGCGCTCAACCGGGCCCAAGGGGTCCAACCCCCAATGCGGTTTTACGTGTTGTCAGCCAGCACGGAATTTGGACACGACCCCGCCGACTGGGCGAACCGCGAACCCTTAGGCGCGCTCGGATAAGTTTCCCAGAGGGGGCTGCCAAGGAGATCAAGGCCCGGGGTTCAAACCCCCCACCCGTTTTTCCCTCGTCCACTGGACGGAAAGATCGTCCCGGGAGAGCGATGGGGGGGGGGGACGCGACCGGCTCCCGGGTCCTGGTGTCGGGGGGGGGGGAGTGGTCCAAACTCCTCACGTCCCCAAGTCCCCCCGGCCGAGCACAGGGGCTGCCCCTCAGGGCCCTGCTCACAGCGCTGGAGGGCTGGGGTGGAGGAGCGGGTCCGGGTCTCAGCTTCGAAACCCAGGCGGGGAACAGGGGCTGGTAACGGGGGTTGTACCCCCATTGAGCAGAAACTGGATCGGCTTCCCCACCTGGCCTGCCCGGGACCCGTGTACGAGCTGGTCCCGGAGAAGGGCCCTTTTCCTCCCCGCCTTGGAGCTCGAGGGCCCCCACATCCAGCTGTTCAAGAGGTTCCAAGGGGGGTAGGAGTTCATCGACAGGACCACGCCGGAGCCGTTCACCCCCGATGACGTTTCCCGGGGCGGGCACTGTGGTCAACTTTCCCCCGCTTCCCCGACCCCCGCCCCGCCCCGGGCCCCACTACCGGGGGAAATTTTGGACTTGCGTAATTCTTCGGCGGATTCCGAAGCGCGGGATCCGCTTCTCCCGCCCGGACCGCTCCACCGGGCCAGGGGATGGGAAAGGGGATCTACCTGTGAAGGTCTTCCTTTCAGGAGCAGTTTTCCCGGGGACGGCAGCCCAGGCCCCGGGCAATCAGGCGCGTGCGCGTTCGTCGTCCGCAGTCGCCGCCGCCTGGTTTCCGGGCTACTCCCCCGCTGCTGCGCGGCGCTGGACCTGGCCCTTTGTGAACCCCCCCCCCCCCCGCCACCCCCACAAGGGGCTGCGAAAGGGGACATCCCGGTCTTTTGGGCCGCCACCCTTGGTACTTGAGGAGCGGGGTGGCTCTGGGACTCTCGACCCCCACCTTCCCCTCGGGTCAGCGGAATGGGCCAGGCCATTTAAATTGGGAGGGGGGAGGAGGGGGAAAGAGACCCGCCCCCCAAGTCCGCAGTGGAACCCCAAAAGCGCCGCTCTCGCGACCAAGACGGTGGCGAGCTTCGTCACGGTCGTTCCAAAACGCTCTTTAAGATCCTCGACCTGGAGGGGGGGTTCCTCAACAAGGATCCAGCCCCATGGGGGGGAGGACAGCACTACCCAACCGCCGCTCGTGTAGCCGGGAGCGCGGGGGTGAAGACTTCGCCGAGCGCGGTGTGGCGCTGATGCAGGCCTACAAACCCGGCCCCCAGAAAACGAGGAACGCCCAGTTCCCCTGCAGGTCGTTGAGGACCAAGGGAAACGGTACCCCGACCCGCAAGTCGACTCGACGCTAACCCGGGGAATAGAGTGAGAGATGGGGGCCCACTGCCATGATCCCCCCCCCCCCCCCCCCGATGAGGGGCTAATACTCTGCAAGAGAGGGGGACCTGGAGTAGACCAGCATTCCGGTGTGACCAAAACTGAGGGGAAATACCAATAAACAATATGAAAATGACTAAGAAATGCCTTTTAATCATCCAATTATAGTGTAACAACAACGTCAGAAACGAATTTGATAATCTTGAAATTTGCCCCCAAAATCTCAACTTTTACCTCGATTCGCGACCTTTAAATATTAATATTTTTCAAAACAAATTTGCATACGTTATTTTTTACGGGAATGGAAAACCAGAAAACCACCCGCACGCATTAAAAATAAAAAATCTATTTTTAAGTGCCACCCCTAATATATATATATATATATATATAAAATATATATATATATATAATATATATATATATATATATATATATATATATATATATATATATATATATATATATATATATATATATATATATATATATATATATATATATATATATATATATATATATATTGCTTCTTTTTTTTACTTCTTTTTTTACTTCTTTTTTAAAAATCGAATCACAACTGTTGCCATGGCAACCAATTGATTAAATATTCGGGCGGAGATATGCGCTCTACTGAGTGCCCCCCCCCTAGTTCTTTCTTTTTTATCCCTTCTTCTCTCCCTCACTTCCTTTTTTTGTTCTCTCTTTTCAGTAACGTCCCACGAAAATATAACACTTGTTACCTTGGCATACCTCTCTCTCTCTCTCTCTCTCTCTCCTCTCTCTCTCTCTCTCTCTCTTCTCTCTCTCTCCTCTCTCTCTCTCTCTCTCTCTCTCTCTCTCTCTCTCTCTCTCTCTCTCTCTCTCTCTCTCTCTCTCTCTCTCTCTCTCTCTCTCTCTCTCTCTCTCTCTCTCTCTCTCGCCTCAATTCCCTTCGCGATAAGGAATTTGTTGAACACACGCTGGTGCAATAATAAGAGGAACACGACGGGCAAGGCGAGGTCGAGGCTGGGTCACCCGCACACCCGGCCCGGCATGGCAAATGAGGCGAGGAAGCCAGCCAGGTACAGCAAAGTTACCGCACTTCCCCCTTAAAACAACCAAATAAAAAGAAAACGAATATGAAATGGAAAATGGGACGTTGTTTTCATCTACATTTCCTGTGTTGCTGGTGTGGTTGGCCTTGGTGGCGTTGCTTGGTGATAAAAATATGAAAAAATATGAAAGTAAAAATGTGAAAATAGTTAGATAAATTTGGTTGTAAGGCTGGTGGATGGTAATGTTGGTTTCTTTAAATTCCCTTGCGTGGTATTTTTGCAGGTTATTTTCATTGTTGTTGTTGCTGCATGTGGGTTTTATTTCTATTACTATGACATTATATTCACTTAATATCACGAGAAAGGAATGAAGATATAGACTTTAACATGAGTGACGCTAAAATGTGTGCTAATAAAACTAACGATGTTGTTCATAAAGTTAGATGAGATAATGCTGAGGAGATTTTGTTGGATGAAGTTGGAATAAAGTTGTACAAGAATTCCAAAGTTGTAAACATATGGTACTGTTCTCAGGCCTACTGTGTCCACCGCCTTCATCTATCACCCTTCCATCCTTACTACTATCGCCTTCATCTATCACCCTTCCATCCTTACTACTATCGCCTTCATCTATCACCCTTCCATCCTTACTACTATCGCCTTCATCTATCACCCTTCTATCCTTACTACTATCGCCTTCATCTATCACCCTTCCATCCTTACTACTATCGCCTTCATCTATCACCCTTCCATCCTTACTACTGTCGCCTTCATCTATCACCCTTCCATCCTTACTACTGTCGCCTTCATCTATCACCCTTCCATCCTTACTACTATCGCCTTCATCTATCACCCTTCCATCCTTACTACTGTCGCCTTCATCTATCACCCTTCCATCCTTACTACTGTCGCCTTCATCTATCACCCTTCCATCCTTACTACTATCGCCTTCATCTATCACCCTTCATCCTTACTACTGTCGCCTTCATCTATCACCCTTCCATCCTTACTACTGTCGCCTTCATCTATCACCCTTCCATCCTTACTACTATCGCCTTCATCTATCACCCTTCCATCCTTACTACTGTCGCCTTCATCTATCCACCCTTCCATCTTTGCTACAATTTCCATGACAGTACTATTAAACATCCACCTCAATTACCCTACTTTTAGGGTAGTTACTACTACCAACACCACAACTATCATTACTGTTGTTCCTACTACTACTACTACTACAACTATTACTACTACTATCCTCCAACCACAACTTCTACTACTACTACTATTGCCACTACTAGCATTACTGTTGTTACTACTTTCTTTTTTTTCTTTTTTCTTTTTTTATACTTCTACTAACTTCAAAGAACTGGCCAAGGGCACAACAAAAATGGGTAACACAAAGCCCGCTTAGTTGCCAGTCCCTATAAAGAAGACAGTAAGAGAATAAAATAAAAAAGAGGGGTAGGCCAATTTAGTTCGGGAGGTGTCTTGCTTGTTACTCCTCTTTTGAAAAGATTTAAGTCATAGGAAAGTGGAAAAATAGAAACAGGAAGAGAGTTCCAGAGTTTACCAGTGAAAGGGATGAAAGAATAAAGATACTGATTAACTCTTGCATTAGGAAGATGGACAGAATAGGGATGAGAATGAGTAGAAAGTCTTGTGCAGCGAGGCCGCGTGAGGGGGGGGGAGGCATGCAGTTACCAAGTTCAGAAGAGCAGTGAGCATGAAAATAACGGTAGAAGAGAGCAAGAGAAGCAACATTGCGGCGGTGATTTAAAGATTGAAGACAGTCAGTCAGAGGAGAGGAGTTGATGAGACGAAAAGCTTTTGACTCAACCCTGTTTAGGAGAGCTGTATGAGTGGATCCTCCCAAACATGTGAGACATACTCCATACATAGGCGGATAAGGCCCCTGTAGAGAGCAAGCAATTGGGAGGGAGAAAAAAAAGGACGCAGACGCCACAGGACACCTAACTTCTTAGAAGCTGTTTTAGCAAGAGATGAGATGTGAGATTTCCAGTTCAGATTTTTAGTAAAGGATAGTCCTAGAATGTTCATTGTAGAAGAAGGAGACAGTTGAGTGTCATTGAAGAAGAGGGGATAGTTATCTGGTAGGTTTTGTCGAGTAGATAGGTGAAGAAATTGGGTTTTTGGGGCTTTGAAAAAAACAAGGTTTGTTTTTCCCAATCAAAAATTATAGAAAGTCAAAGTTAGGCGCTGGGTGCTCTCTCCGTGATCACTTTTTTCCTGTTGATTGGACGTTAAAAAACACGTTAAAATGCAGGGTAGAATCATCGCGGGATGGATGGGCTTTGAGTTAGACTTAAAAGATCTTAAAGAATAATAAAAAAGGAGTGGGTATAGGACAGAACCCTGGGGAAACCACTATTGTAGTTTTGGGAGAAGAACATGCCCGTCTACAGTAGCTGCAATGAACGGTTTAAAAGGAAAATTTAAAGATGAAGGTACAGAGAAAGGATAAAAACCAAAAGGGGGTATTTTGGGAAAATTTAAAAGATTTGGCCAGACTTTATAAAAAATTTTTTTGATATGCGGGAAACAGCAAAAGTTTCACCAAAAACCCCTAAAGGAGGAGCCCAAAGACCAGTGGGAAAACTGAAGACGTCATAGATCCCCCCTTTAGGGGAAACCCGAGACGATCAGATAGAAGATTGTGGCAGATAGATTTTAACATCTCTTATTAAGTATAGTTTAAAAAGCTTAAAAAAGCGGAAGTCAAAGCTAAGGACATAGTTTGAAGGATTGAACGGCCCCTTTCTTGACCTTTTAGGCAGAGTTTTGTAGAACACTAAACTACTTAACACTACACTATTTCCCTAAAAATCAAAAATTTTACTATCCCTTCCCACAATCAAATCATCACTTTACTATACCCCCTACCATAATCTCTGCTACTACCAATGTCACCACCACCACCACTACCTCCTCTCCCACATTTATCAAAGCCAACACAACAAAAAAAAATATTCCATCTCTACGTCAACTTCCATCGCCACTTGTGTATACCATTATAACCTGATAACTCGACCGTGTCCACACTACCACCACTTCCACGACCGCAGTACCGTCCTGTGTTAACAAGGCGTTCCTAATTTTTCATGTTCACTCTTTCAGAAAACGGAGCAACATCAGTGGAAAGCGAACTGCTATAATTATTCTCGAGTACATTGAGGTATGTGTTTGGCTTTCATTCCGAATGCCACTTTAGGAAGAGAGAGGTAATGGAGTGCCCAAGGATATCTGAAGAACCTATTTAGTAGTGGGTGCCTTTTTGAGAGGAGAGGAAAGAAAAAGGAGAAGAAAAAAAAAGGACGAAGAGAAGAGAGAAAGGAGGAGGAGGAGGGGAGGAGGAGGAGGAGGAGGAGGAGGAGGAAAGGAGGAGGGGGAGGGGAGGAGGAGGAGGAGGAGGAAAACAAAGGAATACAAAGGAATAAAAAGGGAAACAAAAAACAGCGAACCCGATGGGGCCTTAAGGGTTTTTCTTTAACTACATACACTAAATAATAAAAGAGAAAAAGGGATAGGAATAAAAGGCTCCCCCCCCCCACCCATCCCCCAGCCGAAGGGCCGGAAAAGAAGTGATCCCATGAAAATATAGAAAAACTGCAGGGAAATTTGTGGGGGAATTTGAAAGCGAATCTATGGCAAACTACTACTATTTTGTGGGGTAGGTTTGTGCTTTGATAGATAGGTCATGTTATGGGGTTTTTTGAAATGGGTAACCAGTGTGGATTTTCATAGGGTGGTGGGGCACCCTTTGCCTGGCGTTTTTTGGGGGCAGCAGTCAATCGGGCCCCCATCTCCGTTAAATCCACTGCGGTTTGTGTACTTTCCAATAGGACGCCTACACTTTAATGCCTCCTGCAGCAGTGACCCCCCCCCGGGACCTTAAATCCCATGGTGGTCACTAACTGTCAGGACCCCAACGAACCACAGCCCGTCACAGGCGGAGTATATGGGAAACCCTAAATCGGGCATCGTGTGTGTTATGAGGGTTTAAATTAGTGTTGGTGTAGGCTCGTGTGGAAGTTCAGGGGGGGTGCGGCAGCCTTCCTGGCCCTTTTTTGGGGGGCACTCATCGGCCCCAGCTCCGTTTCATCCCCCGGGGGTATGCACTTTCCAAATAGGACCCAAATGCCTTCAAACCCCTTTCAGCAGGACCCCTGGTATATAAACCCCATGGGGGTCCTAAAGACAGGGCCCTTACTGAACCACAGCCCGCAAGGGGCAAAAATTTAGTAGTGCCGTTTACTCGGGGCTTCTGAGACGTGTGGGGGGGGTTGTTAAAGCACCGCATCTTTTTGCAATGAGATAAGTTTCAGAGGCCCCGAGAAAATTTTTTATTCCCAGTAAACAGGACAACCGGGGATTGTATGAAAATTTTATCGAGGCGATTTTTAAAAATTTTTAGGAGGTATTTAGTTTACTACGTCGACGGCAGCCCATTCCATACGTTTACAAAAACGGGTTTTTGAAGAAGTACTTTTCTTCGTTCGTTACAAAACCCTTTCCTGTTTTTTTTAAAAACCCTGTTTTTATTTTACTTTTACCGGGCTAGCGTGAAAAAATTTTCTGGGACTACGTTCGTAAAACCATTTAAATTTTAAAAAAAATTCGATGAGGTCTCCTCTTATCCTTCGTTTGTTAGTGGGAAAAATTAAGTTTTGAGCGTTTTTGTACATTTTTTTCGCAAATTTGGGATCATTTTGGTTACTCTGCGCTGTATTTTTTAGTTTATCTATGTCCTTTTTATAATAAGGGGGACCAGAAAAGCACACAGTATTATGATGGGGCAACACGAGTTAAAAAAAGGGGAGTATAACTTTTCGATTTGAATAAAGTCGTCCAAAAAAGCCAACCAATTTATTTGCAGTTTTTTCTACCTCTTTAAATTTTGGTTATTCGGTTTAGATCTTTCGAGATTATAACGCCTAAATCTTTTTCTTTTTCAAAACTTTTAGTTGGAAATCGTTCATCACGTAAATTTCATGAGGTTTTATCATCGTGGGCGTTGCGAAAGTAAAAGGGTAAGCGATAAGCGATAATTCGCTTTAAACCCAAAAAATTTTCCCTTTCGTTTTCGCAAGACCGGAAAAAAAAATTTCGCTTATTTTATCGCTTTAAATTTCCCGCGATAAAACCAGCGATAAAGTAGAAGACGAAAAACCGTTACGGGGAGGTTACAGGCTCATTGTTACGCGGCAAACAGATGCGGCCAGGCGCCTGGCGGCCCGCGCTTCTGTTGTCATTTCTTTGAATAGCCCCCCAAACGGGACGCATCTGATCTCAGCTCTGTGTTTCATTGTGCTACCAGCGATCCAAAGCTTCTTTGTGTGTTATAACTTATATATACTTAATTCTTATTGTATATTGCTATCTTAACTAAATATCTAATTAATATATATTAGTTTTATATATTTTTTTGCGTTTTGAGGTGCGCCTCGCGCGTGCCTCCCGTTCGTACGAACGTCGCGTGATTTTGTGTTTTAACTTTTCCTTTTCAGGAAATCGTTTAGGTTTTTGCGTTTTATATTGCGTTATTAATTAGTGTCGCGGCGGGCGCGCTTCATTGTTCGAGAATAGTGAATTTAGTGATTAGTGAGTGTCAAGATGTCAGCAAGAGGACAGTGGAGGACTTTTTCCGCGTGGAGGCCAGCAGCAGTGATGTGACTCAGGAAAGGAGCGGAACATTTCCTCAGTGAGGCTCAGTGTCCTCAGTGAGCCTCAGTCAGTGAGCCTCAGTGAGGACAACTTTGAGTACCTGGTGTTTCTGAAGGGAAACCTCCACCTCCTCAAGCAGAAGTTCAAGGTGCCAAGGGTGGTGGATGAGGAGGATGAGGAGATGTTTTAAATTGTTGTATTTGTGTTTGTGATGTTGTGCTGTGATAGTTTTGTTAATTTGTCTTCATTAAATGTTGTTATAAAGTAATAAAATGTTAATTTCGGGTCCTTTAGTCTTTTATTAAGTAATATATGGTGTTTTAAGTGTAAAAAAGAGGTTTTTAAATGCATAAGTAGCAAAAATAGAGTATTTTTGGATTTATCGCAGGATTTATCGCTTATCGCTTTAAGGTATTTTGGAAATTTATCGCTTTATCGTTATAGGACTTAGCGGAAAAATGTATCGCTTTATCGTTATCGCTTTATCGCAAAATTTATCGCTGCCCACCACTGGTTGTTATTACCGATATGTAGTACATGACATTTGTCAAGGTTGAAATTCATTTGCCATGTTTTTGACCATTCTGTTAGCGTGTTTAAGTCGTTTTGTATGAGTTGGCGCTGAGATTCTGTAGAGGCTATGTTTGTGATTTTCGTGTCATCAGCAAATTTCGATATCCTGCATGTGATTCCCTCGTCAATGTCATTTATGTATATTAAGAACAGGATAGGTCCGAGAACTGATCCTTGAGGAACACCACTATTTACACTGGTCCAGTCAGAAGAATTTCCATTTATTACCACCCTTTGTTTATGATTTGACAGCCAGTTTTCTATCCAATTTGAAAGATGGCCTGTTATACCATGAGCTTTTACTTTGCTAATGAGACGCTTATGAGGAACTTTGTCGAACGCTTTTTGAAAATCGAGGTAAACTACGTCTACTGCCCTCGTGTTGTACATTTTGAATACACTATTGTAAAAATCAAGTAAATTTGAGAGGCATGAGCGTTTATTTCTGAATCCATGCTGCGAATCTTTGATTATGTCATTTTCTTCTAAGAACTTAACGATTTTGTCTCTTATGATGGATTCCATTAATTTTCCAGCAACTGATGTTAAACTGATTGGGCGATAGTTTCCGGGCTGCGACTTGCTTCCTTTTTTAAATATGGGTGTGACATTTGCTAGTTTCCATTCGCACGGTACATTTCCGGTGAGTAAAGACTTATTAAATAAGATGGAAAGTGGTTTTACTATTTCGTTCTTTGCTTCTTTTAATATGCGTGGCGAAATTTTGTCAGGACCAGGAGCTTTGTTAATTTTCATGTTATTTATCGCGAGCAAAATGTCACATTCCTGAAAGGTTAATGAGTTGAGGCAAGTACCTTTGTTCTGGGTTTTCGGGATGGGTTGATTTTGCGTGTTTTCCACTGTGAAGACTGATACAAAAAAGTTATTTAGAGTATCCGCCATAGATACTTCATTTTCTGTGTGTTCACCATTTACCATTTCCAACGGTCCTATGGTTGACGTCATTACTTTTTTCCCTTTTATCCTTTTTTCCTTAGGAGGAGGAGGAGGAGGAGGAGGAGGAGGAGGAGGAGGAGGGAGGAGGAGGAGGAGGAGGAGGAGGAGGAGGAGGAGGAGGAGGAGGAGGAGGAGGAGGAGGAAAGAGAGGAGGAGGAGGAGGAGGAGAGAGAGGAGGAGGAGGGGGGAAAAGAGTTAGAGAAAAGAGAAGAGAAAAAGAGAAAGTTTGTTGAATACCCGTAGTTTTGGATCGGTGAGCTCGAGTTACGTTGTTAGAGAAATAGTGGCGAGTTTTTTTCAATTTGTCGCCTTTATTGTTTCTACCTTGGTGCTGCTGGATTCTTGCTGGGTTTTTTTCCGTCTTTGTTGGTGGGGGTGTTGTTGTTTGTGGTGGTGGTTGTGGTGTTGTTTGTGGTGGTGGTTGTGGTGTTGTTTGTGGTGGTGGTGGTGGTGATGATTATGGTATTGATGGTTAAGGAAGATTGATGCCACTTTTTTGTTTGCCCTTGTTGCTGTATTATGTCGATGAAATTAATATACGTACTGCAAGGCACACGCAGGCAAGTCAGTGAACAGACAAACAAACGAACACAACGTCATTGCTATTACTGTTACTGTTGTTCCATGTAGACACAAAAGAAACATTCTCTCTCTGTCTCTGTCTCTGTCTCTGTCTCTGTCTCTGTCTCTCTCTCTCTCTCTCTCTCTCTCTCTCTCTCTCTCTCTCTCTCTCTCTCTCTCTCTCTCTCTCTCTCTCTCTCTCTCTCTCTCTCATCGCCCAGCAAACCACACCCCTCGCACGCATCCCATCCGTAAACACTCCACAAAAACCTCCCTTATACCATCACCTCTAATTCCACCTGCAGAAACCCCTTACCTCCTTCTTCTATCCCTCCATCCTCTTTACTTTCCTCTCCCTTCTTGCAGTCCCTGCATCCCTCCCCCTCCCACCACCAGCACCACCATATCCTGAATTCAATAATCAACTTTACCACGGATCTCACACAGACCAAATACGTCCCTCTAATTTAAAAAAAATAGGGGACGAAGAACCTGCCTCTCCATTCACCTGAGGGGAATATATGACGACAGGTAAAATCAGGTGTGTTGAGTGAGGGGAAGACCACCAAATTGTACCCCTTCATCCTACCTCCTCCATCCCTACTCCCTCAAACACGCACCAGCTATCATGGAAGGGTGGTAGGTAAAGGGGGTAAATAGGTACGAGTGTTCTCCGAGATGAAGGGTAATTGGGTATTTAGAGCGACAAAGGAGGCGTCTAGTTCACAGGTGGGGTTTGCGGCAGTCAGGCTTTTCCTCTGTCGATAATTGGTCGTGAGTACGGAAGTTGAAATGACTGATTAAATGCCATTAGCAGGGTATGAAAGAGGAGAAGGAGGAGGAGGAGGAGGAGGAGGAGGAGGAGGAGGAGGAGGAGGAGGAGGAGGAGGAGGAGGAGGAGGAAGGAGGAGGAGGAGGAGGAGGAGGGAGGAGGAGGAGGAGGAGGAGGAGGGAGGAGGAGGAGGAGGAGAGGAGGAGGAGGAGGAGGAGGAGGTAGAAGAAGAAGAAGAAAAAAAGAAAAAAAAAGACGAAGAAGAGAAGGAAGAGGAGAAAAAGAAAGAGAAGGAGGGTAAAGGAGGATAAAAACTAAATATGGATAAAAACAGAGGAGAGAAACAATAGAAACTATCAACTTATCACCTTATCAACCTTATCAACCAAATCACCTTTTATGTAAACAATTCTTACTCTAATTTTTGACGTCCATACCTGAAATGTATTCTAATCTAAACTAACACCTTTTTTATAACTTTTACTGTATGTTTTTATATTGTAACTTTTAGGAAGTCTTACTTTTTAGTTATGTTTTCATTAGGATTTTAATGTTTTACAATTTTTATGTATTCTAATATTTTTATTTGTATATAGACCATGTTCAGTGTTCTACCTTTAACACTTGTTATCTTATTCAGAAATATTGTAAGACTCATTACTATGTTAAAAGAATAGCCATTGTAACAATGGAAATAAAATTCTGATTCTGATTCTGATTCTGATTCTGATTCTCTCTCTCTCTCTCTCTCTCTCTCTCTCTCTCTCTCTCTCCCCTCCTCTCTCTCTCTCTCTCGTCTCTCTCTCTCTCTCTCTCTCTCTCTCTCTCTCTCTCTCTCTCTCTCTCTCTCTCTCTCTCTCTCTCTCTCTCTCTCTCTCTCTCTATATATATATATATATATATATATATATATTATATATATCATACGCCCACATCCTGTCATCACGTTGCATAAAGGGCGTTCTTCTCATACCTACAACATCCGCCTGATATATATCCTGCTTTTCATCTCATTCTCTCTTTTTCTCTCTACTTAGGTGACCCGACCTTCTCAAAGTTCTGCGTTATAACATCCCCATCTCAATCATTCGCCAGTACAGGACATAATCGTATAAAATACCCATATAAATTCATTGGTTTACCATTACATTTTTTTTTTATTGCATCATTAATCATATTTTCCATTGACTTACGCTACTAGGATCACTGGCCTTTTTGAGTTTCTGGATTTTCATGTAATATCGTCGCGTTTCTCGTATTTCTGAATCACTGTCAATACTTTTAAGTAAGCTTGTAGTGTTTTTAATATCACTGCTACGCTCACTGTCCTTCAACGCGAACTTTAAAGATTTAGTTACTCTCCTTCACTGAAGCAAATCTCTCTCTCTCTCTCTCTCTCTCTCTCTCTCTCTCTCTCTCTCTCTCTCTCTCTCTCTCTCTCTCTCTCTCTCTCTCTCTCTCTCTCTCTCTCTCTCTCTTGTTGTTGTTAATATTTTGTCAACACTGTGGTTGACGCGAGCTTTTGCCTATAGCAGCCCGCCTGTGGAATTATGGCATTACAATAAAAAAAGGCAGTGTATTGGAGCTACCTTGGGGGTAGGGGGGGGTACTCCCGAACGGTGGAGGTGAGAGTGACCAGAGGGACAGATCTAATTACCGCAGCAGCAGCGGCGGCGGCACCTGGATGTCCGGGCTGCGGATGAGGTGGGAGGCGTTCCCTGAGGTGGGAGGTTGCCTCGCACTTCAGGAGGTAGTGTTGGAGTGCAAAGGGGGAGGTGACCTGGCAGTGATCACAGGTGATGTCCACAGCACCCTGGCGGATTTCCTCAAAGCAGGGAAAGCCGAGGCGGAGACGGTGTAGTCGGTCCCGTACGTGTGGGGCGATGGATGGGTCTTGGGGAAGTGGGTGGTAAGCTGCTGCAGCAGCGTACCAGGAGGCAGAGGGTGATGATAGGTCGACTGTGGCCTCGTGTTGCTGGCGGGACAAGGCGTGCGAGGCAGACTTTATTTTAAGTAGAGTTTGGGAGAGGCTGGGCAGAACAGCCGTGGTGGTGCTGGGAAGGGCAGCGGCTGATTTTGCAGCTCTGTCAGCTGCTTCGTTGCCACTAAGGCCTACATGGCTGGGAACCCAATTGAGGGTGATTTTGCAGCCACGTGCAGCCAGTCGCTGGGCCAGAAGAAGAGTGGAGGTGAGGAGGTGAATGTTGTCCTGTGGCTGTGTGTCTCTGAGGGCCTGGATAGAGGATTTTGAGTCTGTGTGTAAGATGGCATGAGGGGAGTGACTCTCCAGGGCGTGGTGAAGAGCGCCACGAATGGCGACTAGTTCAGCCTGGAGGCAGCTGGCGCCATCTGTTAAACGCCATTGTTTCGTGGTTTGTCCGCTCACAAAAGCCGCTCCCGCTGCTCCTGTGGCAGGATCTACTGACCCGTCTGTGAAGATAGTGAGGGAGGTAGGGGTCGTCAAGTCCTCCATGACCTGTCGCATTTCCAAGCGTAAGGCAGCGGGGAGCCAGTGTGCCTTTGGGCGCTCAAGACTGTGGAGTGATGTGGTGATTGGAGGAGGGCTCCAAGGCGGTGGCGTAGCGAAGTTCGGGTGAGGGAAGTCCTCGCCCTTACTGAGGAGGGTTTCGTGTATTCCCATAATGAGAATTGCTTCTGCAGCGCACGCTGGCCAACATTGCCGCCGAAGATTGTTGCGGGGCCTGGCAAGATGAGTTGCAACCTTGGCGGGAGGGGCGTAGGGGTAGGGCAGGTGGGTCATTTTGGCGAGCAGGCAGGCGGTCCGTTCTTCGATACGGCGCCGAGTCTGGACTACCTGGCACTCCTGCTGCAGGTTGCAGACCTTAGTCCATCTGGGGGCGTCGATGATGACTCTCAGGGCGATGTTTTGTGTGGCCTCTAGTTTTTGGTGTAGGGTGTTCGTGAGGGAAATAAGGCATGGAGCGCTATAGTCCAGGAGAGAGCGGATGGCGTGAATGTAAAAGGTGCGCTTCACCTGGAAACTGGCCCCCCCTTTTAAGCCAGTGATTGCCCGTAGGACGGAGATCCTGCTGTTTTCGCGCTTCTGCAGGTAAGCTACGTGTGTGCGGAGGTTGAGACGGTTGTCGAGCCAGATGCCCAGGTATTGGTGCGACGTGACCCAGGAGAGTGGTGTGTCCAGGATATAGAGCGGGGCGCGCGGCGCGTCACACCCAAAGGCCATGGCTTTGGATTTTGCCACATTCAGCTTCAAGCCTAGTTCCCTACAATTGGTGATTATGTCAGTCAACAGGTTCTGGGATCGTTGTGCGTGGGCGGGTCCAGTGCAGTAAAGGGCAAGGTCGTCCGCATAGCAGAGAAGCTTAGTTCCGGGTGGGAGTGGGAGAGAGATGAGTTCTTCCATTAATATGTTAAACAGGAAGGGGCTCAGAATGCTGCCCTGGGGTGTTCCGTTCTCGTATTGATGGAGTTGAGACGTCTCCCCCTGAAAGGCAACTCTGGCCGCTCGGCCCGAGAGGAAGTCCCTGAGCCATATAAGGAGTCTGCCGCATACTCCCTTGCGGACCAGAAACGAAAGGATCACTCGGCAGTTGGCGAGTTCAAAGGCTTTCTCGAGATCGAGGAAGGCTACTGTGGTACCTCCGGAACTGGCAGCGCATAGAAGAGTGGATAGGCATTCAGCTGTTTTCCATCTCTCTCTCTCCCTCTCTCCCTCTCTCCCTCTCTCTCTCTCTCTCTCTCTCTCTCTCTCTCATATACCATGTTCCTGTTATTGCAAGGAATCAAACCTATGCCACTCGAAAACTCATTCACCACCATTCACACACTGCTCCTAACACTATCTTCCATCTTGTCTTTTCTGACGCCATCACGTGTACATAGCAGGCAACATGGACGACGAGGAGAAGGTAGTGGTGGTAAGGGTGGAGGAAGGAAAGAACGAGCAGAAAGATATGGGAATAGAAAGGACAAGGCAAACAGCAACAGGCTTTGTGTAAGTGAGGCTGTTTGCGGGCAGTAGATGAAGTGCAAAACCTGGTGTACGATAAGAAAGTACGATAAGAAAGGACAAAGGTGGTGGCTACGTGTCATGGAAATTCGACATAAAGATATGATTGATGAAGAACAGAAAAAAAGAGAGAGGGGGAGAGAGAGAGAGGGGAGAGAAAAAAGAAGAGAGAGAGAGGAGAGAGAGAGAAAAAGAGAGGAGAGGGGGAGAGAGAGAGAGAGAGAGAGAGAGAGAGAGAGAGAGAGAGAGAGAGAAAAAAAATAAGAGAGATTTGTTAGAAAAGGCAATCAGAAGGTTACTGGAAAAACAAAGCGAGCAACTACCGAATCTAGGGCATTTGGGATAACAAATTATCCTCATTTGTATACCTAAGGGAGAGAGAGAGAGAGAGAGAGAGAGAGAGAGAGAGAGAGAGAGAGAGAGAGAGAGAGAGAGAGATAGAAAGAGAGATAGAGAGACTAATGGCAGGTAAGGAAAGTGGTGAATGTTGGGCAAAGTAACAGGAAGCAATTAGTTCAACATAATCTCTCTCTCTCTCTCTCTCTCTCTCTCTCTCTCTCTCTCTCTCTCTCTCTCTCTCTCTCTCTCTCTCTCTCTCTCTCTCTCTCTCTCTCTCTCTCTCTCTCTCTCTCTCTCTCTCTCTCTCTCTCTCTCTCTTCCATGACTCATCCATACCACTTTTACCCTTCATCCACCTCGGCCTAACTAACTAATTCCGTCCTTTAATCTCCACCCTAACTCAGAGCTTTTTAGCAATCACCCTTTATTAGCGATCTCTCTCTCTCTCTCTCTCTCTCTCTCTCTCTCTCTCTCTCTCTCTCTCTCTCTCTCTCTCTCTCTCTCTCTCTCTCTCTCTCTCTCTCTCTCTCTCTCTCTCTCTCTCTCTCTCTCTCTCTCTCTCTCTCTCTCTCTCTCTCTCTCTCTCTCTCTCTCTCTCTCTCTGTCTCCACGGTGGTTGAAGAAAGTGAGAGGAAATTTCTATTAATTATCGGATAGAAAAGTTTGCGCTTATCTCGGTGTTACGTAAATTCATGATCGTTTTCTTTCACTTGTCCTCGCATTGACAGAAAACAGGAGACACTTGAAAGGGGAAAACGCGGGTCCGGTGAGCCTTAGGAAACTCTTCTTCTTGTCCTCTATTGTTCTTCAACTTCTCAAAAGAACATAAGAAAATAAGGAAGCTACAAGAGGCCGTGAGACCTACATGAGGTAGTTCCTGTTACTTAACTCTACCTATATCCACCTCTCTTCCCCATCCATGAATTTATCCAGACTCCTTTTAAAGACCCCAATAGACTCCGCATTGACCACCTGACGACTCTGTCCATTCCAATCATTCACCACCCTATTTGTGAACCAGTTTCTCCCAATTTCCTTTTTAAATCTACGCTTTTCCAGCTTGAATCCGTTACTTTTTGTTTTACCCTGCTTACTAGCCGTAAGAACTTTTCCTACATCGCCTATATTGTATCCCTAATCCACTTAAAACTTCTATCAGATCACCCATTACTCTACGCCTCTCGAGTGAGTGTAAATTTAATAGTTTCAATCTCTTCTCATAACTAAAGTTACGCATCCCATGAATCATTTTGGTCATCCTTCTCTGCGCTGATTCTAACAAGGCAATATCCATCCTGTAATATGGAGACCAAAACTGCACCGCATAGTCTAGGTGAGGTCTGACTAGAGACAAATAAAGCTTTAGAATAACCTCAGCACTTTTACTTTTAACACTCCTGGTAATAAATCCTAACACCATGTGGGCTCGATTTCTAGCCTCAATACATTGATTCCTAGGACGGAGGTCTGGCTTACCCGTAAATTCTCAAATCTTCTTTCTTCTTCAGTTTCGTCTCCTATGGGTTCTTTTCCTGGTTTTTCCTTCGTTTCTTCACCTTTTTTTTTTTCTTGTCCTCTTCTTCTATTCTTCTTCAACTTCTAAAATCTTCTTAAATTTCGTCTCCTACTTCTACGTGTTCTTCGTTTCTTCTACTTTTTCTTCTTCTGTCTCGTCCTCTCAATTCTCCTCCCCAACACAGAGTTTCCTAAGTATATGAAGGAAGACGTGGGTGAGAGTGGGGGTTGAGGGGGGATATGTGGGGGTGTTGGAGAGGCCAGCACCCCCTGCACCTCGTCTCTCTGCCCCCCCTCCTCCCTTCCCTTCACGCGTCACATTAGTGCTATATGACAGGACAGGTGAGAGCTAGGTTACCTGAGAGAGAAAGAGAGAGAGAGAGAGAGAGAGAGAGAGAGAGAGAGAGAGAGAGAGAGAGAGAGAGAGAGAGAGAGAGAGAGAGAGAGAGAGAGAGAGAGAGAGAGAGAGAGAGAGAGAGAGAGAGAGAGAGAGAGAGAATGGGTTATCTCATCATCATAATCATAGCAGCTTTCCTTTACGACCCTCTGTTAATATACGCGTTATTACACATACGTACAAACCCACACAAACACACACACATGTAAATGGAGTATCATACCTAGAATATCTCGAGTACACACACACAACACACACACACGCACATGCCCACACACTAATCTTGTATTATGTATGGGGGAACTCCGTAGTGTAAGGGTTAGCACGCTCGGCTCACAACCGAGAAGTCCCGGGTTCGATCCCCGGGCGGAGCGAAGACAGACGGGCGGTCTTCTTAAAACCCGAGCCCCTGTCCACCCAGCAGTGAATGGGTACCGGGTGTTAGCCGGGGGTTTGTGACCCCCCTCCCGGGGTGGTGGCTTCGGCCAACACTAAGCACTAAAGATGAATGATAAAATACATGTTGATATGGAGACGGGGCCATACGAGCGTTGCTCAGGCCCTGTAAAATACAACTAGATGAATACAACTAGATGAATACACACACGCACATACACATACACCCTCCAACCAATCCGCGCACACACAGACACACATATAGACATATACACACACATCAAACGCCCCCCTCCCCATCCCCACACACCACCTGCATGGTCAAGTGGTTTAGAACGCGTGATGGCATTCAGTGGTCGCACGCCCGATCCTCCCTCGCTCCCGGGGGGTTTTCACTTACAAATGTGGGCGGTTACTGTCCCAATTGAGCAGGGGGATGAGGTGAGAGTGGCGTGTGAGGCCCCAGCATTGCCCAATAATCGGTCACTACGAACTCCAAACTCTTTCCTGAAGGGTAAAACTGGCAATCGCGAGTCCATCTCGCGTGGGCAAGACCGTGACCGGATGAACACACACACACACACACACACACACACACACACACACACAGGCACACACACACACCACACACACACACACACACACACACAGATATAGCTACGCGGAAAAGATGCACACCGTCAATGCATATGAAGCTTCCTCTAAACAAACATTTACTGAACCATCTTCCTTCGTTTACCATTGTAAAAACAGCGAAGGTAAACACTGCACTGTGTATGCATATACATGTCTACCTCTCTATCTGCATGTCTATCTATCTGCACGAAAACGGTACAACCTCAAATTGCACACCGTTCCCGCGGACAATAGGCGAAAAAATAGTCCCCGGCAGGAAGATAGAAGAGCGATGACGCGGTGAGGATTAGCACAGAGGGTCAGGCGAAGAAAACCCGTGGAGCTGCAACGAACGATCCTTTACAGTACACGGTCGTAACAGGTTTCATCAGTGACGCGTTGTGAGGGAGGAAGGAAAGCATTGACGAAGTGCTGAGGGGAATGTTGGAGATAAATGTGGAAGGAAAAGTGTGTTAGAGAGAGAGAGAGAGAGAGAGAGAGAGAGAGAGAGAGGAGAGAGAGAGAGAGAGAGAGAGAGAGAGAGAGAGAGAGAGAGAGAGAGAGAGAGAGAGAGAGAGAATAACAAGCGGGGAGTGAACAGCTAGCTGATGGCCTAGATTATTCAATATATTATGTATGTTATATATTATATGTAGCTATGTGTACTACCTCTACTGTAAAACCTAGAGCTTTTGCTCTATTACCAATGTATTAACAGTTTAAATAATAACAAAAATAGGAGAGAGAGAGAGAGAGAGAGAGAGAGAGAGAGAGAGAGAGAGAGAGAGAGAGAGAGAGAGAGAGAGAGAGAGAGAGAGAGAGAGAGAGAGAGATTTAAAGAGAAACAGATGAGAGCGGAACAGAGAGGAATGGAAAACTGAAATGAAACTACAAACAAGAGTGTGCGAAGGAAGAGAAAGGCAAGAGTACAAAAGGGGAAAAGAAAATTACTAAAACAAAATATGCAGATAAACAAAAAACAAAACCAAAAAAGACAAAAATGAAGAAAAGGGTAGAGGAACTTGTTAGTGGAGGAGGAAAAAGTGCATAGCCAGGGAAGACACAAAAGAAAAGGTGTGAAAAGAAATGAATAAGAGAAGAAGAAGAAAAGCTCTTGCAACAGTTACATGTCACCTCCTCCACCCTCCTTTGTTTCCATGGCATTCCTTTAGTCTTGCAGAGCCTTTTTTTTTTCTTCTCTCTCATCTCTTCTCTCTTCTCTCTCTCCTCTCTCTCTCTCTCTCTCTCTCCCCCCCCTTTTTTTTCCACTCCTCCT
>JACEEZ010010322.1:5000-109064 GCA_016584305.1 Chionoecetes opilio | reverse complement strand
TTGAGTGAATGGGTGTTGGAGTTGAGGTATGTGGTGATGGTATGGAGTGAATGGGTGGGGTGATGGGTAATGGGTATGGGGTGATGTGTGAGTGAATGGGTTGGGGGTGATGGGTGATGGGTGAGGGAATAGGTGGGGGGTGATGGGTAATGGGTGAGTGAATGGGTGTGTGGTGATGGGTAATGGGTGAGTGAATGGGTGGGGGGTGATGGGTAATGGGTGAGTGAATGGGTGGGGGGAATACATATATTTCTACATCCATGATTTCAGGAAAGTTAGAAGGGGCTATCTGGAGAGTCTGTGGTTTTTTTTTTTTTTTTTTTTTTTTACATCACAGGGAACTGGCCAAGGGCACAACAAAAAAGGGTAACACAAAGCCCGCTTAGTTGCCAGTCCCTATAAAGAAGACAGTAAGAGAATAAAATAAAAACAAAGGGGTAGGCCAATTTAGTTCGGGAGGTGTCTTGTTACTCTTCTTTTGAAAAGATTTAAGTCATAGGAAAGTGGAAAAATAGAAACAGGAAGAGAGTTCCAGAGTTTACCAGTGAAAGGGATGAAAGAGTAAAGATACTGATTAACTCCTGCATTAGGAAGATGGACAGAATAGGGATGGGAATGAGTAGAAAGTCTTGTGCAGCGAGGCCGCGGGAGTGGGGGAGGCATGCAGTTAGCAAGCTCAGAAGAGCAGTGAGCATGAAAATAACGGTAGAATAGAGCAAGAGAAGCAACATTGCGGCGGTGATTTAAAGATTGAAGACAGTCAGTCAGAGGAGAGGAGTTGATGAGACGAAAAGCTTTTGACTCGACCCTGTTTAGGAGAGCTGTATGAGTGGATCCTCCCCAAACATGTGAGACATACTCCATACATGGGCGGATAAGGCCCCTGTAGAGAGCAAGCAATTGGGAGGGAGAAAAAAAAAGGACGCAGACGCCACAGCACACCTAACTTCTTAGAAGCTGTTTTAGCAAGAGATGAGATGTGAGATTTCCAGTTCAGATTTTTAGTAAAGGATAGTCCTAGAATGTTCATTGTAGAAGAAGGAGACATTTGAGTGTCATTGAAGAAGAGGGGATAGTTATCTGGTAGGTTTTGTCGAGTAGATAGGTGAAGAAATTGGGTTTTTGAGGCATTGAACAAAACAAGGTTTGCTTTGCCCCAATCAGAAATAATAGAAAGATCAGAAGTTAGGCGCTCGGTGGCATCTCTCCGTGAATCACTTAGTTCCTGTTGAGTTGGACGTCTAATAAACGACGTTGAAAAATGCAGGGTAGAATCATCAGTGTAGGAGTGGATAGGGCTTTGAGTTAGACTTAGAAGATCATTAATGAATAATAGAAAGAGAGTGGGTGATAGGACAGAACCCTGGGGAACACCACTATTGATAGATTTAGGAGAAGAACAATGTCCGTCTACAGTAGCTGCAATAGAACGGTTTGAAAGGAAACTAAAAATGAAGGTACAGAGAGAAGGATAGGAACCGAATGAGGGTAGTTTGGAAATTAAAGATTTGTGCCAGACTCTATCAAAAGCTTTTGATATGTCAAACAAGGGCAACAGCAAAAGTTTCACCGAAACCCCTAAAGGAGGATAACCAAGATTCAGTTAGGAAAGCTAGAAGATCGCCAGTAGATCGCCCTTTACGGAAACCGTACTGACGATCAGATAGAAGATTGTGAGCAGATAGATGCTTAAGAATCTTCTTATTAAGAATAGATTCAAAAACTTTAGAAAGGCAGGAAGTCAAAGCTATAGGACGGTAGTTTGAAGGATTAGAACGGTCACCCTTCTTAGGAACAGGTTGGATGTGAACAAACTTCCAGCAAGAAGGAAAGGTGGAAGTAGATAGACATAGACGGAAAAGTTTGACCAGGCAAGGTGCAATCCGTTTGGTGGGCCGAAGGCCCACCAAACACAGGTGGTGGGCCAAAGGCCCACCAATAGCCCTAATGGGTGAGTGAATGGGTGGGGGGTGATGGGTAATGGGTGAGTGAATGGGTTGGGGGTGACGTGAATGGGTTGGCGTTAATACATACATTTCTACATCCATGATTTCAGGAAAGCTAGAAGGGGCTATCTGGAGAGTCTGTGGTGCGCCGAAGGCCCACCAATAGCCCTCCGCAGGAGCTAGCCAAAAAGGCCGCCCGGAGGGCGGCTTTGTTGCTAGTTATAAATATATTTATATATTATAAATATATTTATATATTATAAATATATTAAAATTATATATATTTATATATTATAAATATATTTATATACTAGCCGCAAAGCCGCCCTCCGGGCGGACTTTTTGGCTAGCTCCTGCGGAGGGCTATTGGCCCACCACCTGTGTTTGGTGGGCCGAAGGCCCACCAAACACAGACTCTCCAGATAGCCCCTTCTACTTTCCTGAAATCATGGATGTGAAAAAGTATGTATTAACGCCAACACTTCACATCACCCCCAACCCATTCACTCACCCATTACCCATCACCTCCCACCCATTCACTCACCCATTACCCATCACCCCCCAACCCATTCACTCACCCATTACCCATTAACCACACACCCATTCACTCACCCATTACCATCACCCCCCACCTATTCCCTCACCCATCACCCCCAACCCATCACCCCCCACCCATTCACTCACCCATCACCCCACACCCATTACCCAATACCCCACCCATTCACTCACCCATTTACCCATCACCCTACATCAAGGTTTCCTCAATTCTCGCAAACCCACTTTTTTTCAAAAATTCTCGCTAATAGGCTGCTAAAAATAAAAAAATATATAAAAGTGATCGGATCATCCCGTAAGTGGGCTTAAAACCTTCCCCTGGTCAACCTGGTTCCAAAACTGTGCCATATGATGGAATTCCGCCACGGGGGGCGGAACCTAGAGCGGACCACAACACACACACACACACCCACACACACACACACCCACACACACACACACACACACATACACACAGACACACACACTTTCGCTTATATTATTATAGATTATAAATATATTTATATATTATAAATATATATATATATATATAACTGCACATATTAAGTCACTTTTTATATCAATAATGGCAAACAACTGTTCTGTGCCTTTATAGAGTATAGGGAAAGCCTTTGACTTTATAGAAAGAACATCCTTAGGGTCAGTGGCGTACCGAGGGGGGGGGCCATTGCGGCCATGGCCCCCCCTTTGCAAAGAATAATATTATAATATATATATATATATATATAATATATAATAATATAATCATATATATATATATATATATATATATATATATATATTATATATATATATATATATTATATATTTAATTTCTTTGCAAAGGGGGGGGCATGGCCGCATGGCCCCCTCCCCTCGGTACGCCACTGACCCTAAGGATGTTCTTTCTATAAAGTCAAAGGCTTTCCTATACTCTATAAAGGCACAGAACAGTTGTTTGCCATTACTGATATAAAAGTGACTTAATATGTGCAAAGTTAATATATGGTCAAGGGTGCTGTAATCTTTCCTAAAACCCGCTTGCTCATTACCCAAAATCCCTTCTGTCATCAGATAATCATAAAGTCTAGTATTTAATAATGATGTAAATAGTGTTCCTAAGCAGCTAAGTAAAGTAATACCTCTATAATTATCAACATTATCAATGTTACCTTTATGCTTATACAAGGGCTTCATAATACCGACCGTCCACTCAGAAGGAATAACTGTTGTTTTCAGGATTAAGTTAAACAACTGTACAATAACAACTACCATGGTATCTGGACAGTGCTTTATAAACTCATTTAATATATTATCAATTCCTGGTGATTTTCCATTTTTAAGTTTCTGAATGTGTTTCTTAATTTCATTAAACGTAACTGTGGAATTAATTAAATCATTTTCATTTTGTTCAAACTGAATTGTATTCACTGATTCACTTGCTGCTTTAGCGTAAATGCGTTGTTTTGAAGCATGAGTTTCGTCTGAGTCAGTGAACGCTTCGGAGCTATCGTTACAAAGATCACGAAAGTACTCAAAGAAAGTGTCCAGAGAAATATTACCCATAGTTGCTCTTCATTTCTCATTAATGATTCGCCAGTATTCCCTAGGGTTTCCAGTTCTTAATGTTCTAAGTTGCGTATGTACATTTTCTTCATACACACGCTTCGCTTGCCTTATGACTCTTTTATGTTTCTTCGCCAGTATTTTCAAGTGCTTTTTATCTTCCTCGGAACTCTCTAAGTGTAACCTTTTCCTGAAGTTTACATATTCCTTCTTTGATAGTTTGCATTGGTCACTGAACCAGGGTTTACTTTTCACTCTTAATTGTCTCGAACGGGCAGGTTTGTTTGAGCTGGCGGGTTCAACATACCAGTTTCTCTAGCTGGTTCTAATAGTATCTCGGATATACTCGATGCCAAGTTATCCATCACTGTCTGGTTCACATTCACTTCGATGATCGAATCGAGCTTCGTTTTCAGAGAAGCAATTTTCACTGTATTAATAGCATTTTCATATTGGTGTGTTCTTTCCTAGTTCCACCTGCATTTTACGAGCATTGCTGTCGATTCGTTTTCTTTTAAACACACCGGCTGAGTATTACAACTGTTTTTATCTATTAGGATAGATACGACAATAGGCTTGTGTTTATCTGAGAGTAATGGATCAAGTAAATCTACTTTGAAATCACTTATTTTGGGGTATATCTGAGAAGAACATATTACATAATCAACAATGCTTGTATCAGCACACTTAGCAGCACCAACACCTTTATCTTCACCCACTCTTCCATTCGCAATGAAGAAGTTATGACACTGACAAAATTCAATTAATTTCCTACCATTGTTATTGACAACACTATCTGAAGTACTTCTGTATCACTAACTGAGTACATCACTAACTGATGACATCATGTACTGTACATAAGATTCAGGTAGTGTTCGTTCCTCAACTTCTTCTGGTATAATGTCTCTCATCCTCCCTGTTCTACTATTAAAGTCACCAATTAACATTACAGGTAGTGCATATTTTGCAACTAATTTACATACATCTTCTGCAAGGTCATCATGAATTTAATTATAATAATACTTGGAGGCTTCATGAGGGATATACACAGCTCCCAATAACAGCTCACCATTTACTTGAAGCCAAAGCACCGAGTCACACTGAAGCTCCATACGCACCTTCTCGATACATCCAGTAAACCTTTCGGATACATAATTATACATGAATACCATGTACGGTATGGGTGTTTCTTTACGTTGTATTTCATACTATAACATTCAAAACCACTTATCAGCAAATTGTCTTTACACTTAGTTTCAGTTAGACACACATCGAAATTTCTTATATAGTCCTCAAAAATATTATTATTTAGTTTGTTGTAAAGTCCGTAAACATTTAATCCACAAACACGCATCTTCATTACCTCCTTGTTAGAAGTAAAGGATGTTCCTTTACTCCGACAATCCAGCTCGAGGTCTTGGTGGTACTATATGTCTTTCAGGAATGACTGCAGTCTTGTATCATTCCACCCCAATTTGTACAAGTCATCAGGGGTTTCGAAGACCTCTTTCGACTCCTCTTCTCCATCCTTGATTATGGCAAAGATCTTCCCGTCTATGGTCCATGTCTTCTTAGTTTGTGGGTGTGTACGGATCTCATACAACATCTTATTTCTTGTTCTTGTCAGATCTTCGTCTATGTATAAGCCTGTCCTCAATTTCTTCTTATTCTTCATTAATTCTACCTTCTTCTCCCTTCTTGAAAATCTTACAATTATAGGTCTTGGTGTACCTTGATTTACTCTTCCAACTCTGTGACTAACACTTATATCTTCTCGAGACAGATGAACACCAATCTCTCTAGCTGTGTCAATCACTTTCTTCGTTGTGTCTTCTCCATCTTCATGTGCGATGCCTTTGACCCTTACGTTCTCTCTCCTGCTGTATTGCTCATTCTGTCGAGTTGGTAGGTTTGCAGTTTAATTTGTTTTTTTAGGTCAGCGATAGCACTATTGTCTACGTACTGATTCTTCACTTTCTCCATTACTTGATTGGATATGGAGGAAACAGCCTTACATACTGCAGCAGACACACATTGCACAAGCACAGGCTGTAGTGACCGAATCACCTCAGTAATTATCGTTTTTAAATATCCCTCCAAACCATCACTCGCTTCACACTTTGATGTCTGCCTTGTTTGAGGTCCTTTTGACTTATCGCTGATTTCAGGCTTGTCAAGATGATTCTCTATTGTCTTGCTAATATCTTCTGATATTTCACGAAGTAGGTCAGAAGTAGCTTCAACATTCTCAATGTCTTTAGACGCCATTTCTTAAAGTAATCGTCCAGACCCATTTTTTTTTTTTGCCTAATTATGTTGAATGTACATTCAAAAACACCTAATCCACCAAAAATAATTGATTTCTAGGCCTTATTTCCGTAAAAACACGACTTTTGTAAAAAGCGCACGATTTTTTTTTCTTCCCTCCAACAGGGTTACGAATGTTATTGATGACGTCAGAAGAGGAAGTCCCTCTCTCTCTCTCCTTCCTTTCCTTTCCTTCTCTCTCTTCTCCTCTCTCTCTCCTCTCTCTCTCTCTCTCTCTCTCCTCTCCTCTCTCTCTCTCTCTCTCTCTCTCCCTCTCTTTCCTCTCTCTCCTCTCTCTCTCTCTCTCCTCTCCTCTCTCTCTCTCGCTTTCCCTTCTCTCTCTCTCTCCTTCCTTCATTTCCCTTCTCTCTCTCTCATCTCTCCTTTCTCTCCCTCATTCTCTCTTCCTCTCTCTCTCTCTCTCTCTCTTCTCCTCTCTCTCTCTCTCTCTCTCTCTCTCCTCCTCTCTCTCTCTCTCCTCTCTCTCTCTCTCTCTCTCTCTCTCCTCTCTCTCTCTCTCTCTCTCCTTTTTTTTCTCTCTTCTCTTCCTTTCTTCTCTCCTCTCTCCTCTTCCTCTTCTCTCTCTCTCTCTCCTCTCTCTCTCTCTCTCTCCTCTCCTTCTCTCTCCTCTCTCCTCTCTCTCTCTCTCTCTTCTCTCTCCTCTCTCTCTCTCTCTCTCTCCTCTCTCTCTCTCTCTCTCTCCTCTCCTTCTTCCCTTCTCTCTCTTCTCTTCCTTCCTCTCTCTCTCTCTCTCTCTCTCTCTCTCTCTCTCTCTCTCTCTCCTCTCTCCTTTTCTCTCTCTCTCTCTCTCTCTCTCTCTCTCTCTCTCTCTCTCTCTCTCTCTCTCTCTCTCTCTCCCTTTGTTTCTTTTCATCTATTTCTTCTCCCTCCTCCTCTTCCTCTTCATCCTCCACCAGAGAGAGAGATAAAAATTAAGGAGAGGAAAGGGAAAGGAGAGAGAGAGAGAGAGAGAGAGAGAGAGAGAGAGAGAGAGAGAGAGAGAGAGAGAGAGAGAGAGAGAGAGAGAGAGAGAGAGAGAGAGAGAGAGAGAGAGAGAGAAAGAGAAAGAGAGAGAGAGAGAGAGAGAGAGAGAAGGCACAACTGTCTTGCTGCACCCATAAAGGATGCATGCATGTGACATATTGCAAAAAAAATCTATCAGAAACACCCAAAAATCTTCAAGTACTATATTTATCTCTTGTGTTTACGTCCTTCTGATCAGCGCGGGAAGAGGAGCCTTCCTTTTGTTACGTCACTGAGCGTGGCGCATCGTCTGCCAGTTGCCAGCAGCGTTTTCGAAGCTCGGGGAATTTACAGATTTTGATTGCGGATTATTTAAAAACGGCTGACTGGATGCAAAAAGTGCGCCATATTGTTGTATACTCGTTAATGGCTATAATTTGATTGCATTAAATCAGGAAGGATGAAATGGTCTGGACGATTACTTTAACACTTGAACACGGAGCTCCTGACACACGTCCGTTCAGTCCAGGGTCCTGGCTGTGTGTATGACTGTTCCCCAAATATTTGACGGTACACCCCATTATATATTTTCTGTAGATTATCAATTTCCTGTTTTGTTAAATTTATTACATCAATTCCATAGAGTATAGATGGTAACGCTACACTTTTTCAGTAAGTTTTTCCTATTAAGATTTTTGAAAAACTTATAGCAATGACACTATACGTCATATTTGCCATTTTTCTTGCCTTATTAAACATTTTTTTTTTTTTATTTTAAACAATTTTTCTTGTCATTTATGGTTATCCCTAAATATTTCATTCTATTTCTAACATATATATTTCCCAAATTTTCAGGTTTATCTTTTATATTGAAAATAATGTTTACTTTATTTATATTTATTTCCAATCCATACTCCTTAACTATTTCTTCTAACCTATTTACTATCTGTTCTGCCTCCTCTATACTATTTGCCAGTAACATTCCGTCGTCCGTCGTCGTCTGTGTGTGTACACAATATCAATGGGTCACTACGCTGAATAATAAGATCCCATTCCAAGTGTCCTTAAATCTTGATTACATAGGCAAGCTTTGGGACAACTGGGTGCTAGCGACCAATATTTGATGTTATTTTAACCACTGTAAGGAGGTACTCTTAAGTGTTCTTGTGTTGAATATCAGGTTTTTACTAATAAAACCAATGATTATGATATACTCATGTCCATATCATGAACATTGGTTTGAAGAAATAGTATTTGAAGGGATGCTGTACTGTACATGGTCCAAGTGCCTCCAAGGAAGTAATTACGTCAAAATGTTTGGGTGAATATGTTTCTCCATTGATGCTGAAAGACTATTGATGTTCGCACAAGGATAGTAGTGATTTCTTATTCTATAAAAAACATGATTAACGCCACGGCTAATTTCGCCATCCGACATTTACGAAATAAACATGGCCCCCAGTGTTACCAGATCTACAGATTAATATGTGGATCTACAGATATTGGGTCTAGTTTAAGATTTTAAGATTTTGCCTCTAAAATTGGCTAAATCTACAGATTTTTTCTCAGATATATACCCAAGTCTACAGATTTCTACAGATATTTTGCCCGAGTTTTTCAGATTTATATGAATTTTGTCTGGCAACATTGATGGCCCCATCTCAGGCTTGTCTGCCACACGTACGATGTATATGGTCTGGTGAACCAATCACGTACATAGGCAAGAGCAGTTTAAACTTCCTCAGGAAGGCACACATGTGAGACGGAGGATCTAATGTTTCCTTTAGAGGCTTGGCAAAGCCCCTCTGGTGTTGTAGGAGGCCTTGGGCCTGGGCCATCCACATCAAGCCCACGAGGCTTGCTTACAAACGTCTTGTACACTTCTCTGGCAGCAAATATATTAATATAGTTATAGTTGTTCATTAATGGATTAATCTAAATTTCTACCGTGATATAATGCTATTTGATAATATGAGACATTTACCGAATCTTGAATGGAATGTACAAGTTGATTTCATGTAGAAAATAATTACTATTGACGCATATATTTTTATTTTCTATGCATCCTAGACACCAGTGTTACATTTGTTTAATGAATTTGAATAATCTTTTGATTTGAATGAGCCATATATAAGCATATACAACAAATTATCTATGAAGTCCCCAAAATATATATATTTGAGTGAGATTCACAGGCTCTAACGGGATCATAAAACTGAGTGTAGTGGCTCATACGCTCACAATCTTCCTTGGCGAAATGACAGATTCGGTCGACGCAAAGTGGTGTTGGTGTGCTCGGCATTGACCATCGCGACGGTGTTCGGTTGCGCGATCTCGTCCAGCGTGGAACTCTACATCTTCCTGAGGGTGGCCATCACCGTCGCTAGTTCGGGCGTCGACCTGGGAACCTTCGTGCTCAGTAAGTGTCCGTGATAACTATTGATTTATAATTTCTGGCGCCCCAGTATAAGAGGTCACATGATATCTTATCCAGGATTCCTAATACAAGGAACATAAACAGTAACATGTAATAGAAAGATAAGAATTAGTGTGGTAACAGGAGTGTAAAGGGAGAAGTGGAAGAAGAAAGGACGGATGTGTTACGTGTAAACAAGTAAGGTGATGAAGGTCGAGGGAAAATGGTCGAAATGGCAGTGAGAGGTGAAGTGATAGGATGAAACTATTGTTCAGGGAGAGAAAAAAGCCATACAACTGTTACATGCATGATAGGGAGGATAACATGTATAGGAATAAGAGATGAAGGGAAATGTAGCGAAGGCTTTGTTAATTTAGGAAACAAGAATGCTAACGAAGACAAGAATGTGTTAATGTCTTTGAAGTCGTTTAACATCGTCATGGTTGGATTTGTGAGAGAGGTGAAAGCTATTGTTGGATAATAAGGGGCAAGAATGATGTATGGAGCCTAGAGATAGTGTGAAACAAGCCAGCTATTGTTTGTATATGATATTGAAATGGTGGTAAATAGCAGGGAAAAGTTGCAGAATCAAGAGACAAACTTTCGACGGATGTTCCATGGTAGAAAAAGTCAGTCACAAGATGGTAGAAGAAGCAAAAGATTGTTATGTTAGAGCACTAACGGGATATTGGAGAAGAATCAACATGTCTGTGGAGGCAAAGTTGTATATATTATAATGGGAACTGTCCTGCTAACTGTTTAATATGGATATGAGACTTGAACTGTGAAATCAAGAAAATGGAGAAATATGCTGAAAATAAAGTGTTTACGAGAAAATAAAAGTTATGTGCTCTCTCTCTCTCTCTCTCTCTCTCTCTCTCTCTCTCTCTCTCTCTCTCTCTCTCTCTCTCTCTCTTTAATTCGTTTCTTTCTCTGTTTGCCCCCAGCAGTGATGGAGACGTGCGCCACACGGGAGCGGGACAAGGTGGGAACCCTGATTGGGTTGGCGTGGGCCTTGGGTTACATGACGTTCCCGGGCGTCGCTTATTACATCAGGACCTGGAAGTGGCTGCAGGCTGCCCTCTCTTTACCCGCGCTCTTACTGATCACATTTTACTGGTAAGTGTGTGTGTGTGTGTGTGTGTGTGTGTGTGTGTGTGTGTGTGCGTGTGCGTGTGCGTGTGCGTGTGCGTCGTGTGCGTGTGCGTGTGCGTGTGTGTGTTATTCACCCATGGTCTTGTTTCACCCTCCCGGAGTGAGCTTGGAGCTCATTATTACCGATATGTGGGTAATGCTGGGACCTCACACACCAAACCAAACCCATCCCCTTGCTCAAGGGGGACAGTGACCGCCCGAATTTGTCAGTGAAAAATCCTCGGGAGAAGTGAGAATTCGAACCAGCTACCACAAAATGGCAGGCCAGCACGCTATCAACCTGACCATCGTGACGGGTGTGTGTGTGTGTGTGTGTGTGTGTGTGTGTGTGTGTGTGTGTGTGTGTGTGTGTGTGTGTGTTTTCAACCTTCCATGACCTAATGTCGCGCGAAATTAAAGCTTATTAACAACAAACATGCAGCCGTGTTCTCTGCTTGGTGATTATACTTGTAGATTTTCTTAAATTTTCAGTTTTCTTGTAAATTAAGGATATCGAAGACATTGTGGATCACGAGGTATTCTCTTTGTATGCCTACCATGCATAACTAGGAAACATTCCTCGCGTAGCTCCACCTGTTTAGCAATACCTCCGATGTGACAGCTATGGATAGGACGCAATTTTATTTGCATTGGTTATGCGACCATTTGTATTATTATTATTATTCTCATTTGTATACCATTCTTATTATTGTATTGGTTATGGAAGTTTGTGCGACAGTCACACAGCTTATTATTGTAATAGAGCCTTCTGAACACCACCTCACTCTTTTACCCTGACATCTGTGACCTTAACTTTATTCTAATGATGATATGAAAAATGGGAAATCGTGAAGATGTACAGAGAGATGCTATTAGAGGATCCGTCAGTATCCCGCGCTAGGGGAATAAACGACGGTAAAGTGTCTGATGATGATGATTAAAAAAATGTTGTCTTAGTGTCACCGGTTAACAGTTTGTATTTGATAAGATGGCCAACCTGATAACGGGCCGCCATCACACCACTGTCATGCGTCACGGTCATGGCATTGATATTTTGGAATATTTATCCTTTAAAGAATCTAGATAACGGTGATTATCCAGCCTTTTTTTTCAAATATTTGGGCAGCCTCATATTCATTTAAAAATGATAACTAACATAGAAATATAATAAGGCTAGATATTCGTCGGATACAATATTAAACACTACATAATACCTTCACATTTTCTTACTGTCATTGGTTCACTATAACGCCGAAACAAAGCTTATATAGCACCGTAGTAAACAGTTTAGAAAGTCCGATGCATAAAAAATAGATATGTATATATACATATAGATATATGATATAAGAGCAATAATCAGTAATACAAAAGGTGATTTTCTCTTTTAAGGTTGCTTCCAGAGTCGCCTCGCTGGCTGATCACGCAGGGCAGACACCTGGAAGCGCTGCAGGTGCTGAAGGGAGCCGCCAGGGTAAACAGAAGGACACTGCCGCCGGATCCATCTTTGCTGGCCGCTATGCAGCGGTTGTATTCAAAGGTAACTAACTACCAGTATATCAGAAGGTAACTACCAGTATATCAGAAGGTAACTACCAGTATATCAGAAGGTAACTTCCAGTATATCAGAAGGTAACTATCAGTATATCAGAAGGTAACTACTAGTATATCAGAAGGTAACTACCAGTATATTAGCAGGTAACTATCAGTATATCAGAAGGTAACTACCAGTATATCAGAAGGTAACTACTAGTATATCAGAAGGTAACCATCAGTATATCAGAAGGTAACTACCAGTATATCAGAAGGTAGCTGCAGTATATCAGAAGGTAACTACCAGTATATCAGAAGGTAACTATCAGTATATCAGAAGGTAACTACCAGTATATCAGAAGGTAACTACCAGTATATCAGAAGGTAACTATCAGTATATCAGAAGGTAACTACCAGTATATCAGAAGGTAACTACCAGTATATCAGAAGGTAACTACCAGTATATCAGAAGGTAACTATCAGTATATCAGAAGGTAACTACCAGTATATCAGAAGGTAACTACCAGTATATCAGAAGGTAACTACCAGTATATCAGACGGTAACTACCAGTATATCAGAAGGTAAGTACCAGTATATCAGAAGGTAACTATCAGTATATCAGAAGGTAACTACCAGTATATCAGACGGTAACTACCAGTATATCAGAAGGTAACTACCAGTATATCAGAAGGTAACTACCAGTATATCAGAAGGTAACTACCAGTATATCAGAAGGTAACTACCAGTATATCAGACGGTAACTACCAGTATATCAGAAGGTAACTACCAGTATATCAGAAGGTAACTACCAGTATATCAGAAGGTAACTATCAGTATATCAGAAGGTAACTATCAGTATATCAGAAGGTAACTATCAGTATATCAGAAGGTAACTACCAGTATATCAGAAGGTAACTACCAGTATATCAGAAGGTAACTACCAGTATATCAGACGGTAACTACCAGTATATCAGAAGGTAACTACCAGTATATCAGAAGGTAACTACCAGTATATCAGAAGGTAACTACCAGTATATCAGAAGGTAGCTGCCAGTATATCACAAGGTAACTACCAGTATATCAGAAGGTAGCTGCCAGTATATCAGAAGGTATCTGCCAGTATATCACAAGGTAACTACCAGTATATCAGAAGGTAGCTGCCAGTATATCATGATGACGTCAAGAAAGAATGAAAGTTGAGCCTATTTCACTAAATGTTATGCATGCAAAATCTAATACAGAATGTTTATAACTTGTCTAGCCCTGAATAACTGTTCATTCAACTGCAAGTGGGGTTTCCGTCGTTATTCTTATCAATTCAATGCCTATTCCAATCTTTATTTATGTTGATCTCCGTAATAACTCGTTGACTACATAAATGTTTCCTTCGTCCTGATCTTTTTATTGATTGATTGATTCTGTGGAAATTTATGTCACATACATATTTAATTTGAGGTCTTACCTATACAAAACCCATCGTCTATCTCATCCCGACACAATACCCTAACTATTCAACTAACTAGGATACTTATCGGTGGATAGTAGGGTTGAATTACGTAGGCTTGATTAATACTGCCTGTCTTGTTATCCGAAATGGTCGCCATGATCGAGGCCGCCCGTGAAGGGCGAAGGTGGAGTTATTGTTATGGGCGTCAGGAGGTTTTCACACCTAGTTATCTTGACGCGGCGGATATAATCACTTGTGTCGTATTTTAACACGTCCTATTGTTTTTTAACACTATGTGCAAAATGAACGTATGTACAAATCTCTTCATTATAATCAGAAAAGAGATGTTAATCCCGTGAGGGCTGGAATGATACTTATATATACAAGCACGTATATTTAATATGAGATGTTAACTCGTTAAAGGCTGGAAGTGTACATATATATATAAGCACGTATATATTTCATAAGAGATGTTGTTCTCTCACGGAGGATTAGGAGTGTACTAACCTCTCCGGTGGGCGGCGGTGAAGCCCCGCTCCTAATCCCTAGCCACGTATCCAAATTTCAGTGGCTATAGAATCTAATGGGCGGCGGCCAATGGGGCCGCTACAACTAAGGTGCTAATTATTTAAGGTGCAAATGCTTATTAACCACTGGGAATGTTAATTTATCCTATTCCAATACTCATCATTTATTTAAATTAACTAATTTATTACCCATTACCATTATATATATATATATATTTATACATCCCTACGTTCCCCCTATGATGAGCGGACAATACCTCCCTCACAAGGGGGGGGTGGAACAAACCACCACTCTGCCAATTATTGAGAGGGTGGTTGGTGGATAATTTCCACAACTGGGGGTCGGCGAAAACTGAAGTTCCGCTTCATGTGACATCACCCCAGGCCACATAGCGCCGGAACATTTGAATAGAGGTTTCGGCACTTTGGTCTTTGACTATTTTGAAATTTATAGCCCTGATAGAGGTACATGTGAATATACAGACATATACTTGATCGGGGGGAGAGTTATCTCCTGAAATTATATTATCCCCAGTATAGTCATCACCATTGACCTCAATTGGTTTTAGGATCTCTCTATCAGCGGGAAGTTCAGGAGGACCTAGATAGGAGACTAGTCTACCTTCAGATCTATTAAATTTAATTAAAGATTTGAGGTAATATTTGACTGCCTGTCTACCATGATGTATCCAAAATTTACACCTGATATCGGCTAATATTGTAGCCATTCCGCCATGTAATGAGTTCCTATGATATTCTTCCACCAACAATTTAGTAAGATGATGGCGTTTGGGAATTAGTCTGGGATGGCAGGTTGTATTTGGAAGATCAGCTTTCAAATTTCGTCCTCGACACCTAATTATGCCCTCATGATCTAGGTACAGACCTAATAATTTGGTCAATTTGTTCCTATGGGGGCTGACTGAGGCCAAGAGCTGATTTTCTTCAGGAAATACCTGCTTTTGTATTGTTCTGACCCAAAACTTCAAAGGATCAGAGCTATCCCTTTTAATGGATTGGAAGACTAAATTAGTAGTCTTGATTAGTTTGCTCAGTAAGGAAAACCTTTCTATGTCTATCACAGGATCTGGGATCAATTCAGATTCCCTTATTATATCTACAGATATGTCTGGCTGAGTGGAAACCTGTTTGGGCATAATATTACACTCTTTCAGCCAGGCATGGCCTTTAAACCATAATCCTGTGTTCAATTCGAGGGTAGAATTTCCTCGTGACACATTTTTATTAGGCTTTTCATTAGTAGCGATGTATTGATTATGAACTGGAATACCACTTTCCTCTAATACCTCACTAATTTGTGTGGGCAAGAAAGTGGTTTCAATTCTGGTAATTAATAGGGGTTGTGCATGACTAGGAACACTCTCCTCTTGTTCGGCTTGGTGAGTATGTGGGATGGGTCCCATTATTACCTTACCACCAGCGCTGGTGAACATAGAGACGCTATGTTTTTTAATGACCTTCCTTAGGTAACGCCCAAAATAATCATCGCCTATTATTAATTGGAAGGGACCATCAACGTCCTCGAAGGTATTACTAACTAGTTTAACACCATTATCCCTCAGCTTTTCAGCTGTATCTTTTAGTCCCTTAACAGTTAAACTAATACCAATATTATTAATTACTACAGGAGCTACCCTACATTTATATCTTCCTAATTGGACTAGGGGTTGAACTATGTCAAAGGTTTGAGCCTCTGTATTGGCAAGAAAACCTGATATGGCTAAATTCCCTTTATAAATTATGGGTAGTTGTAATAATTCAACTATCTCCCTGCTTATGAAGGATCTTTGTGCACCACTGTCAAACATTGTCTTCACTATGACTGCATTACCATTGTGGCTCACCCTCAATTCGGCAGTAGGAACAGCTGCTGAACTACTCTTATTAGTGACTGCCATTTTAACTACTGTAGGGTCTGAGTTATTATCACTGTTAGGACAAAGAGCGATGTTATGAACAGATTGTTTACATTTCCTACAAGTTCTTAAGTTTATAGGGCATGCATTTGAAGCATGTTTACCACGGAGACAGGTTAGGCAACTACCATGGCTCATTAACCTTTCAACTCTCGTGTAACAATCTGAATAGATATTACATGTGGAGGGTGGATGTTCCCCCTCACATAAGACACAATTTATTATTCATACTTCACTATTAGTAGCTCTGGATTTAGGGATTGTATCTTTTATTTGAGTAGGTCTTAGTGGTTTACTGGTAGGCTGAGAAGTTTGAATTTTAATTACAGGCTGTTTGATTTGCGTAAATTTAACAGGCGCAGGATAAATACCCACTAACGAGGGATCTTTTAACTGTAAGGGTGGTTGATATAGTTGATTACCCTCAAGTGTAACAATATTGATCTCCCTGTGGGGGGGTTCCTGCTCAATACCTTGCAAATTTTGGGTTAAAGAAGCTTTAGCTCTTGATGGAATATGAGCACACTCCAGTAATCCCTCATATTCAATTACTTTATCGAGATATCTTTGACACTGTTGTTCATAATTGATCACGCATTGGTGAATCATTTCTTTATCCCCAGCTTGTCTTAATTGAACTTCATATTGGATGTAAAGCTCCTCATATTTATTCCATTGCTCATTTAACAATGGTAGACCTGTTTTTAAATTAATATAATCAATAGGAATTGCCTTAATTGTGTCTTCACACTTATTATATATTCGTGTGAGCATTGCTAATTTAGCCGATAATGAATGCTTAGCTAATTTCGCCATGATTTAGTTAATAACTAAGTCAAATAAAATATTAAATGAAAGATTACGTCACTAAAAATAATTGTTAGTTGATAATTTGATTATATCCTAAGTGGTGGTAGTGCCTGTTCGGCCTAACAAGACGCGTAGCAAGGCGTATATAATTTCAACCACCACAACTAACTACGTAACCTCTGATGTTATCTACTACCTGGCGTATGGTAGTTGAACGGCTGATGAATCGTTCCCAACGCCGCGAAACGCCTCACCTCCGCTCTCATAACCAGCAATTGTGGTAGGCTCATAATTACGCCTCACAACGACCACTTCGAGTCACATGAACATCAATATTCCTCACTCTGGGCACCAATGTGGAAATTTATGTCACATACATATATTTAATTTGAGGTCTTATTTATACAAAACCCATCGTCTATCTCATCCCGACACAATACCCCAACTAGTCAACTAACTAGGATACTTATCGGTGGATAGTAGGGTTGAATTACGTAGGCTTGATAAATACTGCCTGTCTTGTTATCCGAAATGGTCGCCGTGATCGAGGCCGCCCGTGAAGGGCGAAGGTGGAGTTATTGTTATGGGCGTCAGGAGGTTTTCACACCTAGTTAACTTGACGCGGCGGATATAATCACTTGTGTCGTATTTTAACACGTCCTATTGTTTTTTAACACTATGTGCAAAATGAACGTATGTACAAATCTCTTCATTATAATCAGAGAAGATGTTAATCCCGTGAGGGCTGGAATGATACTTATATATACAAGCACGTATATTTAATATGAGATGTTAACTCGTTAAAGGCTGGAAGTGTACTTATATATATATAAGCACGTATATATTTAATAAGAGATGTTGTTCTCTCACGGAGGGTTAGGAGTGTACTAACCTCTCCGGTGGGCGGCGGTGAAGCCCCGCTCCTAATCTCTAGCCACGTATCCAAATTTCAGTGGCTATATAATCTAATGGGCGGCGGCCAATGGGGCCGCTACAACTAAGGAGCTAATTAGTTAAGGTGCAAATGCTTATGGGAATGTTAATCTATCCTATCCCAGTACTCATCATTTACTTAAATTACCTTATTTATTACCCATTACCATTATAAATATATATATATATATAATATATATATATATATATATATATATAATATATATATATATATATATATATATATATATATTATATATATATATATATATATATATACATCCCTACGCTCCCCCTATGATGAGCGGACAATACCTCCCTCACAAGGGGGGGGGGGGACAAACCACCACTCTGCCAATTATTGAGAGGGTGGTTGGTGGATAATTTCCACAGATTCGTTGGTTGATTATGACGCCGAAACAACGCTTATTAGTACCGTAGTAAAGTTTAGAAAGTCGGATGTATAGGATATTGGTAAGTAATAATTATAGTAATAATTAGTAATAAACAAATATTTAGAAAGTTAGAACCTATAAAAACTAAATGACCTTATTGGTGCAAGGAGCTAACCAAAAGATATGTCACTGTAAGACGACATGTAAAGGAAGAAAGGTGGCCTCAATCACAAAAGAAAGTACATTCTACCCAGGTGGGAGGTGCACATCTTCTTGTAACATAAGGGTGAGACTTGAAAGTTTCTGCTTCGCTACACCATGAGAAAAAAAAGACACCTCAAATCGTTCACACTGAGACAATCGACCAGGACAGTGACAATGATGAATCAACCTTAGTTTGATAAAACCATGATGTACTTTTTGTAGGATTTATCAACAGGTGGCTAACGAAGATGACGGGGCGGCGGCCGCGAAGACCAAGGAGGCGAGCCGGTGTGGCCTTGCGGCGCGCTGGGCGGCTGGCGTGGTCAAGGATTACCTGTATGTAGTGCGCATGAAGGAGCTGAGGCCACGCGTCCTTGTCGTCTTCTTCTGCTGGTTCGCCACCTCCTTAGTGTACTACGGCGTCTCCCTCAACGCCATCAACATAAGGTAGACAGGGGAGACAGAGTTACCGTCCAGTAACCAAAAAACTTCTGCCATAAACATGGCTCTTGTAATTAATCATAAATCTTCTTTTTCTAATCTAATGTTCCCATTATTTCGTATCCTAACGCTTCGTGTCCTGGTGGAACGCCGACGTGAGTTTCGACAGGGGATGCTTGCAGCCTATGTTGATCTCAAGAAGGCATTTGACTCAGTGCATCGTGAGTCACTCTGGGATCTTCTGCGACTTCGAGGGATTCCTGCAAGGACTATGGTCTGTATTCTGGGACTGAGAGTGCTGTGAAGTGTGGGGCAGGTGTATCCAGCTTCTTTCCTGTGAATACAGGAGTGAGGCAAGGGTGCGTCCTTGCCCCATCACTTTTCAACGCTTGTATGGACTGGGTATTGGACAAGGTTGTAGATCAAAGTGATTGTGGAGCATCCGTCGGCAACACCAAGATTACTGATCTTGTTTTTGCCGACGATGCAGTAATCTTTGCTGAGTCGCTGGAGGTCCTGGTGATGGCTCTCGAGGCGCTGCACGAGGAGGTAAAGCCTTTGGGACTTGAGGTCTCCTGGCTCAAGACCAAAGTCCAGGTGTTTGGAGACTTACTAGATGAAGCAGTACAGTCTGTTCATGCGTGTGGCGAGGGCATTGAGATCTTGGAAAGTTTTACATACCTTGGTAGCGCAGTCCATAATGACGGCGGGTCATGTCAAGAAGTCTTACGGCGGATTGGCATAGCCCACGGTGTTATTGACTCGCTCAGCGGGAGTATTTGGCGTTGTCAGTACCTGTGCAGGAGGACAAAGATCCGGATCTTCAAGTCGCTTGTGATCCCTGTCTTACTCTATGGTTGTGAGACATGGACACTAAATAGTGACTTGAAGAGACGAATCAATGCCTTTGGTAATAAGTGTCTTCGCAGAATCATGGGGTATCGCTGGGATGATTACGTGTCAAATCAGCGATTGCACCGTGAGACTGAATCGAGGCCTATTACCTGCATAGTCCGTCAGCGCCAACTTCGGCTATATGGGCATGTGGCACGTTACCCTGAAACCGATCCTTCTCATCGGGTTGTATCTGTAAGAGACAATCCGGCGTGGAGGAGGCCAAGGGGGCGCCCACAAGGCTCGTGGCTGGGGCAAGTTGGAATGGGTGGTGAATGAATGGAATGGTCTCAATAGACAGGTAGTTAGTGCTGAGTCATTGGGGAGCTTTAAAGGGGAGCTGGATAGGTTCATGGATGGGGATGAGAGGTGGATGTAGGTAGTGTTAGGTGACAGGAACTACCACGTGTAGGCCTCGCAGCCTCTTGTAGCTTCCTTATTTTCTTATGTTCTTAAGTTGATGTTTCTTGTCGAGAGCTGCTTGGTATGGGAAAGGAGCCTGCATGGGAACTCGCGCGTGGTGACCCCCGGGAGTGGCGTCGTAGGGTGGGCGAGGCGACGCGCCCCCCGGCGTATGCCCCCATTGATTGATGATTGATTAATTTATGGCAGTATGTGATTATACACCATAGCCTTTGCATCTTAGCTATCAGTTTAAGTAATCAATTGTGAAATCAGTGCTACTAGAGATTGCAATTATAAGATTATTCAAGAAAATATCGCGCATATATTCTTGTTTGACGGTGTACACGGTGGACCCTCCAGTTGAGCAGCTTTACACCACTGGATTACGGGCAGTGGATGCCGATCCTCCCATTGACGAAACCTCACCCTCTCTTGAGGAAGACAAAGAGGCTGTAGCAAAGTTGAGGGGTGGAAAGGCAGCTGATGCCTGCAATATCAGTGCAGAGCTTCTCAAAGCTGGCGGTGAGGCCATGATTCGCGGGTTGCATGCTGTCATGAGTGCCGTGTTGCAATCAGGTACAATGCCTCCTGACTGAAAAAGGGGACCGTCAGGACTGCAACAATTACCGCGGCATTACACTGTTCACCGTGCCAGGCAAGGTGCTTTCCCATCTATTGCTGACACGGATCATCCGAGGTCATCTGCTAAAGCATCAGAGACCTCAGCAGTTTGGGTTCACGCCTGGTATATCAACAACGGACTGTATCCTACCGCTTCGTGTCCTGGTGGAACGCCGACGTGAGTTTCGACTGAGGATGCTTGCAACTATGTTGATCTCAAGAAGGTGTTTGACTCAGTGCATCGTGAGACACTCTGGGACCGTCTGCGACTTCACAGGATTCCTGCAAGGACTATTGGTTTGATGACTGGTCTGTACTCTGGGACTGAGAGTGCTGTGAAGTGTGGGGGAGGTGTAGCCAGCTTCTTTCCTGTGAATACAGGAGTAAGGCAAGGATGCGTCCTTGCCCCATCACTTTTCAACACTCGTCTGGACTGGGTATTGGACAAAGTTGTAGATCAAAGTGATTGTGGAGCACCCCTCAGCAACATCAAAGATCACCGATCTTGTTTTTGCCGATGATGTAGTAATCTTTGCTGAGTCGCTGTAGGTCCTTGTGATGACTCTCGAGGCGCTGCACGAGGAGGCAAAGCCTTTGGGACTTGAGGTCTCCTGGCTCAAGACCAATGTTCCAGGTGTTTGGAGGCTTACTAGATGAAACAGTACAGTCTGTTAATGCATGTGGTGAGGACATTGAGATCTTGGAAAGTTTTACATACCTTGGTAGCGCAGTCCATAATGACGGCGGGTCACGTCAAGAAGTCTTACGGCGGATTGGCATAGCCCACGGTGTTATGGACTCGCTTAGCACGAGTATTTGGCGTTGTCGGTACCTGTGCAGGAGGACAAAAATCCAGCTCTTCAAGTCGCTTGTGATCCCTATCTTATTTTATGGTTGTGAGACATGGACACTAAATAGCGACTTGAAGAGGCGAATCGATGCCTTTGGTAATAAGTGTCTTCGAAGAATCATGGGGTATCGCTGGGATGATTACGTGTCAAACCAGCAATTGCACCGTGTGACTGAATCGAGGCCAATTACATGCATAGTCCGTCAGCGCCAACTTCGGCTATATGGGCATGTGGAACGCTTCCCTGAAACCGATCTTCCCACCGGGTTGTATCTGTAAGAGACAATCTGGCGTGGAGGAGGCCAAGGGAGCCACCACAAGGCTCGTGGCTGGGGCAAGTTGATGTTTCTTGTCGAGAGTTGCTTGGTATGGGAAGGGAGCCTGCATGGGGACTCGTGCGCGGTGATCCCCGGGAGTGGCGTCGTAGGGTGGTCGAGGCGACGCGCCTCCCGGCGTATGCCCCCAATGATTGATGATTGATGTTCCATTTGCCTCGACCTGAACACAATACTCCAATGCATGCTAGATGTCATACCTGACAAAGCAAGTTTCCTGTGAGAAAACAGACCAATCTGACCCCTTCAACATGTAGGAAAAAAATGGATACAACAATCATGGAAAGTAGGAAAATGTCTGCAGCTTTTGTGAATTATGTTGCGCCAGGTTCTATTGTTACAACCAACACCAACACCACCACCACCAATATCCACCACTACCTACCACCACCATTACTACCACCACCACCACATAAGAAACATAAGAAAACATAAGAAAATAAGGAAGCTACAAGAGGTCGCGAGACCTACACGTGGTAGTTCCTGTTACTTAACACTACCTACATCCACCTTTCATCCCCATCCATGAAATTATCCAGCCTCCTTTTAAAGCTCCCTATTGACTCCGCACTGACTGCCTGGACGCACCACCACCATTACCACCACCACAACCACCACCACCCATCAATCCATGTCTCCTGCAGCGTGAACGTCTACCTCTACGCCTTCCTCGGGGGCGTAATGGAGGTCCCGTCCTGCGTCCTCCTGTGGCCGCTCATCGCCTACCTAGGGAGAGTGAAAGCCCTCGGGCTGCTATACCTGAACTGCACCTTTGCCATTCTCATTCTCGCACTTTTAATCTTCTTCCAGCCCGATGGTAAGTGCATTGAAACCTTTATTGCTTGATGTATGAGTTAAGTGTATTGTAACCTCTATTATTTAATATAATAGTTAAGTGTATTAAAACCTCTTTTGCTTAATGTATGAGTTAAGTGTATTGAAACAAGCTTTTTTAGGATAGAGAACCAGGGATTAGACACTGGGGTCGGAGTAAAGGAGACCAGTGAAAACTAGGAATTTTAGAAGGCAGGAAACTAAAGTGATTCGTAAAACTAGAGAGAGGAGTGGGTTAGTTAAGGATATAGGGAAAATGGACAAGAAGAAGAGTAGCAGCTTAAAGGTTTATTATACAAACTGTAGGAGTATTTTAAACAAAATAGATTTCTTGAGAGGAATAACTAGTGTAGAGGATTTTGATATAATAGCATTAACAGAAACATGGTTAGATATGTCAGGAAAGGTATTTGATTCGGAAGTTGAGATAGCTGGTTATAAGTTATTTCACAAGGACAGGTTAGGCAGGCGAGATGGTGCAGTTGCGCTTTATGTAAGAGATACATTGCAGTGTTGTGTTAATAATGTTATAAAAACAGATGATAGTATAGAGTGTATATGGGTAAAGGTTACGGAAGGAACTGAAAAAATGGTTTTGGATGTAGTGTATAGGCCTCCAAACTTATGTAAAGAGGATTCAGCTCCTATATGGCAAGAAATAAGCAAGGCTTGCAGATATAATCGATTATGCGTGGTAGGAGATTTTAATCTTAGGAATATAGACTGGGACAAGGCCAAGGGAGGAAGGTTAACTCATTTCGCTTTACCGCCTCCCTCCGGGGGGATGAGAAATTCTGTGACGTATCGTCTCGGATACCGACCGGGATTAGGAGAGTGACATTGGGTCAGTGTGTGTCCAGGAGTCCAACCGTGTTCATGTCTCCGTTTTCTATAGTGATGGTATACTTGTGCATTCCACGTGTGGTTAGACTGCCTCCCACTTTGTAATAGATATGCCTATATGCTAAAATGCCTAGCACGTGTTTTGTCGACGAGTGCATATATAAGTCCGTTCTAATTTCGAAGGAAAAGAGTGTAAATTTCCATAGATTTCCGAAAAATGAAGAACTGAAAAGTAAATGGAAAAGACTTTGGCTTTGCGTTAATATTGATTTTTAAGGAAAGCAAGACAGAGACAGAGAGAGAGAGGCCCATGTCTTATCAGGTCAGGTCAAGTGTCACTCACTCTCTCTCCCTCCCTCTCTCTCTCTCCCTACCTACCTACCTTTCTCTCTCTCTCTCTCTCTCTCTCTCTCTCTCTCTCTCTCTCTCTCTCTCTCTCTCTACCAAACCAGAGTATAAAATACACATTATTAATATTTTGTCTGTATGCCTCCGGGTGAAAATAAGCTTATCAATATTATTATTGACATTATTATTATTATGATTAACTAGGTAACCCTCTTTTTCATAGGTCTGGAGATGGAATAGGTGAAGAGAGAGAGGAGAGAGAGAGAGAAGAGAGAGAGAGAGAGAGAGAGAGAGAGAGAGAGAGAGAGAGAGAGAGAGAGAGAGAGAGAGAGAGAGAGATGATGATGAAAGAGCGAGAGAGAAAGAGAGAGAAAAGGAAAGAGAGAGAGAAGGAAAGCAAGAGAGAGAGAAAGAAGGAAGGAGAGAGAGAGAGAGAAGGAAAGAGAGAGAGATGAGGAAAGAGAGAGAGATGAGGAAAGAGAGAGAGATGAGGAATTAAAGAGAGAGAGAGAGAGAGAGAGAGAGAGAGAGAGAGAGAGAGAGAGAGAGAGAGAGAGAGAGAGAGAGAGAGAGAGAGAGAGAGAGACCCTTGACCTCAACCGATAAGAGGACTAGTGTCCTGGGATGTGGGGAGAGTTCCCCATAAAATTTACCCATCCTCACCTTCCTCTTTCTCGTTTTCTATGGTGACGTCACGAATCGGGCCGAAGACACACCCCATGAAATTGATACGGGGCGGTATTTGGGAAATGAGTTAACCTTCCTCCCTTGGCCTTGGACTGGGATATAATTATAGGAGACAATGCCGCAGAGGAATTGTTAGATATAGTTCAGGATAACTTTCTAAGTCAAGCAATCAAGGAGCCTACTAGAGGAGATAATATTCTAGATTTATTACTAACAAACAGGGAAGATTTAGCTACAGAAGTGGAGGTTTGAAGACAGTTAGGAAACAGCGATCATTGTGAAATCAGGTTTTGTTTAAAATGGAAAGTATGAAATAGAAGTGTTAACCCGTAGGCTGCGGCATGCCTTCCGGAAGGTTCTGCTGAGCGACTGCGGCATGCCTTCCGGAAGGCTCTGCTGAGCGACTGTGGCATGACTTCCGGAAGGCTCTGCTGAGCGACTGCGGCATGACTTACGGAAGCGCAATTTTCAAAAGCATACAAAAACTGCGCCAACATTTGTAGAAGTCTACAAACTGTGTCACATATACGCCTTGATGTCAGCCCTCGATAACACACACCACCATCTGCCTAATTACGCTCTACGCTGGGATACCACTCTAGGTTTTTTTCCAAAGATCTTGGGATTTAGGTCCTGGCGTTGGGATATTTTTTGTCTATCTTGGGACTTTTGTAGGGATTATTCAAGTATTTCTCCTGTAGTTTATCTCAAGGTAAGCATAGGTACCGTTGTACCGTACCGTATTAATATATATATATATATATATATATATATATATATATATATATATATATATATATATATATATATATATATATATATATATATATATATATATATATTATTATATATATATATATATATATATATATATTACATTTTTTTTTTTTTTTTTTTTTTTTTTTTTTTTTTTTTTTTTTTCAGTCCAGGGCTCGGATGGTAGGCTCTGGAGGTTCACTTGAGGGTTCTGATGGTCGGTCCTTGCCCGTTGGTGGCGCAGGTAGGATTCTTACAGTGACGCCTGTGATTAGAGGCTCATGCCGCTCCCCTGTGTCCTCCGATGCACTCGCAGTCGAAGGTAGAGTTGATAGGCAGGGCATGTGGGTGTTCTTAGGCCACTCGACGGTGCAGAAAGATTTTGGGTTTCTTCGGGGATCGAACTCGGGTCACCGAGAACGCCAGTCGGAGACTCTAACCGCTCCGCTACAGCCTCCCCATATATATATATATATATATATATATATATATATATATATATATATATATATATATATATATATATATATATATATATATATATATATATATATATATATATATATATATATATATATATATATATATAATAATTATAATACGGTACGGTACAACGGTACCTATGCTTACCTTGAGATAAACTACTGGAAAAATACTTGAACAATCCCCTCAAAATCTTGAGAAAAATCCAAAGGAGTGGCATCCCTGACCCCACTTCAGTAGGCTCACGTTAGCGGTTTGGTGCCATTCGCGCCAGATATTTCAACTCCCGACCACAACCACACCACAACCCCATACGTTTGGGTTAAAAATAGATATATTGATGTATGCGGATTTTTACTACCTTGACGTTGATGTGATTTTCATCCAATTCTGTAATGGTCACTGTTTCACTCACATTCCCGCACTGGCGGTACTAAAAAAATCTTTGCTCCCGCAGTCCCCGGGTTAATAAACAGAGTACCTGACTTCAGAAGGGCTAATTATGCAGGATTAAGAAGACACCTGGAGGGGATTAACTCGGGGTGTAGGATGGAAGGGAAGGAGTGGTCGGAGGTCAGTGTGGAGACAGGTATCAGTGAGGTCGGGGACGATGAGGATTGTACATCATTTGTAAGGAATTTAATTGCGGGACAGAAAAAAATAATTCATTATAGGGCGATAAGATCAAGGAAGAACGACCCCAAATGGATGAATGCGAATTTAAAACACAACATTGGAGTAAAAATAAATATGTACCGAAGGTTCAAGGCTGGACAGGTGTGCGAAGAACAATGTAACGTGATGGCGAGGACAGTGTAGAGATTAACAAGAGTAGCTAAGAACAATTATGAGATTAAGGGTACCGCCCACCCTAAATCATGTTTACTGATGGATCTTGCTGTAAATTTTATGAGTTATTTAGGGCTAAGTAAGGACTTCAAAACATAAGTTTAATTTAGATCCGGCCAATAGTTTTTTGCATAATAAAAAAAAATATAAAAAAAGAGGAAAATTTGGCTGATTTGAATTGCTTTCAACTCGTAGGATTATTGGTGGATTACTTTTAATTTACAACCATTAACTCTTCTTCTTATAACGAAAGATTATGGTATGTTTTTTCTTTATCTTTCTTTATCACCGAGAAATAAAATTTTGGAAAATTTTGAAAAATTTCCCCAAAAAATCAGTTTGAAACACTAGTGCCATGCTCCTAATTTACATAAACAAAAAACTCTACCATAGTTTTCTTCGTGTTTTATCCAGCTATCCATTGATACCTCATATGTAAAGCTCGGATAAAAACTGATGAAGGAGTAGGAAATTGTATAAGAATAATTTTAAATTTCAGAAACCAGCCCTAAACACTTTTTTTTTAGTTTGACTAAGTGTTACGTCAGTAAACCCTATAAGGGTTTTGTCTATTGGTTCCATTTTACTTTTGAGGCTATTATGAATGTTTGCAGTAACCCAGGCACACCTGGTCCCCTCCTGCAGGGCAGGATATTAGTCATTCAAGGTAAAGGCAAAATAAAAAAATAAGTAAAATAAAAGAGGAAATTAGGCTGATTTGAATTGCTTTCAACTCGTAGGATTATTGGTGGATTTCTTTTATTTTATAACTATTAACTCTTCTACTTATGACGAAAGATTATGGTGTGGTTTTTCTTTATCTTTCTTTATCACAGAGAAATAACATTTTGGAAAATTTTGAAAAATTTCCCCCAAAAATTTGTTTGAAACACTAGTGCCATGTTCTTAATTGACATAAACAAAAAAAGTCCACCATAGTTTTCTTTGTTTTTTATCCAGCTATCCATTGATACCTCAAATGTAAAGATCTGATAAAAACTGATGAAGGAGTAGGAAATTGTATAAGCATAACTTTCATTTTTCAGAAACAAGCCCAAATTTTTTGTTTTTGTTTGACTAAGTTTTACGTCATTAAACTCTATAAGGGTTTTGTCTATTAGTTCCATTTTACTTTTGAGGCAAAAAAAGCATTATAATTGATATTTTATCGACAAAACAGATGTAAACAAACGAGGCGTGGCGCTCGCGTGGTGCGGGGGGGGGGGGGGATTGAAACCCCTTTAAATATCCTTTTATGGGACAAACTATATATCAGTGTGTTGCCCAAGGCCACAGCTACCATTATATGACTTAAAAGTATTTTCGATATTTTTCATGACTTTTCGATATATTCAGGGTGGGCGGTCCCCTTAAGGTCGCTGGCCAAGCAAAGAACGACCCTAAGGGCTTTTTCAGGTCTATAAAACAAAGACTAGGGAATTACTGGGGCTGTTCAGGATAGGACAGGGTGAGATGGTAACTACGGATGAGGATATGTGTAAAAGTTTAAATGATTATTTCTTAAGTTTTTTACTCAGGAGGATATACATACGATACCTGATAGTGAACAGATGTATAAAGGAAGCGGTGATGAGAAACTCAAAGATATTGTGATATCTAGGGAAATGGTAGAAGAGGGTATAGATAGAATGAAGAATTTTAAGTCACCAGGACCAGATGAAGTTTATCCCAGAGTATTAAAAGAATGCATAGAGGTTGTTAGTGCGTCGTTAGTGCACACTTTAGGAAATCTGTTGATATAGGCGAAGTGCCGTTAATGTGGAGGAAAGGAAATGTAGTCCCCATATTTAAGAAGGGTGATAGAAAACTAATGTCAAATGATCTACCCGTTAGGCTAACGTCAGTGGTAGGTAAATTATTGGAATCTATTATAATAAAAACATTCGAGAACATTTAGAAAAACATAGTTTGGTCAATGATTCACAACATGGATTCATCAAGGGTAGGTCATGTCTCACCAATTTATTGAGTTTTCATAGGAAAGTTTATGAGACAGCAGATAATGATAAGCATTTTGATATAATATACCTGGACTTTCTGGTAAGGCATTCGCTAAGGTACCACACGAGCGACTCATAAAGGTTAAGGCTAATGGAATAGATGGGAAGGTTCTTCGTTGGATCAGAGCTTGGCTAAGTGATAGGCATCAGAGGGATACAATTAATGGTTCTAAATCTGAATGGGGGCAGGTGACATGTGGGGTTCCACAAGGGTCTGTTTTGGGTCCATTAATAATTAATATTTACATAAACGACTTCGATAGTAGGATTAACCAGCATCAGCAAGTTTGCTGATGATACTAAGGTAGTAGGATTATTAGATCACAGTCTGATGTAAGCATATTGCAGGGATACTTAAATAAACTTAATGAGTGGGTAGTCAGATGGCAGATAGAATTTAATATTGATAAGTGCAGCGTTATGAATGTTGGTAGAAAAAGCCCTGGAAATAGATACACCATACGCAATGTATCGCTGACAAAACCAGAAGGTGAGAAAGATCTGGAAGTGAGGGTACGCTCAGACCTACGACCAAGGAAACAATGTATTAAAGTAATCGTCCAGACCATTTCATCATTCCTGATTTAATTCAATCAAATCATAGCCATTACCGAGTATATCAACAATACGTCGTCACTTTTTGTATCCCGTCAGCCGTTTTTAAATAATCCGCAATCAAAATCTGCAAATTCCCCGAGTTCTCAAAACACTCTCAAGGTTTGCAGACGCTCAGGCTCAGGCTCGGTGACGTAGCGAAAGGGAGGCTCCTCTTCCCGCGCTGATCAGACACAGAGATAAATATAGTACTTGAAGATATTTGGGTGTTTCTGATAGATTTGTTTTGCTATATGCCACATGCATGCATCCTTTATGGGTGCAGCAAGACAGCTGTGCCCTTCGAGAAAAGTTTGCACACGGAAAGGAGTGGCGTGTGTAGGGTGATACACCCCTATAGTGTGTTGGGGCGAGCAGTTGTGTTGAGAAACGGTGTGTAGCGAGGGTACACAGCGGGTGAAAGACTGGGTGAGAGTGTGCAGCGCGACTAGTCGCCTACCCAGTGTGTGGGTTGGGACGACGAGTGTGAGGTGAGCCTGTGTACACGGTTATGCTGGACAAGGGCGGCGCCTCCCGTAAGATAGTGACTCAGTTGTGGAGTGGGCGTGCCCTGTAGTGAGAGACCCTGTGGTGGTGTGGCTGTCACACTTTCTGCCTTCCCGCCCGCATATTTTCCAACTCTATGCTGTAGTTAATGCTAGTATGTGGTTTCCGAGTAATGACGTTTGACTGTAGCTCCAAAACTAACCATAGGATTTTCTCGAAAGTATCTTCATTGTGATTCCCACACACATGGTTTAACCTTATTTACCAATCCATGTTTTGGAGAAGTGCCAGGTCCTCCTGCTGAACCTCAGGCTCTGCTAACACCTGTTCATCCACCTCGTACTCGGGCTCAACCATATAGGATCCCATGACAATCTGAGGTTCGTTTTCCTCATAGTATACGCGACCAGCATAATTTCTTTCGGTCTCAGATTGAGCATCGTACTCTAGATCTGTCACAGCGACAGATTCACTGTCTGACACCGAAGTACAATCGCTCATCATAACATTTGCCGACAGGTGTCAGACAAAGTGTCTGCGGGCGTCCCTGTTCTGACGTCATCAATAACAGTCGTAGCCCTGTTGGAGGGAAGATTTTTTTTTTCGCGCGCTTTTTACATAAGTCGTGTTTTTACGGAAATAAGACCTGGAAATCAATTATTTTTGGTGGATTAGGTGTTTTGAATGTACATTCAACATAATTAGGCAAAAAAAAAATGGGTCTGGACGATTACTTTAAGGCTAGAAATAGAGCTAATGGGTGGTAACAGCTAGGGTGTTAGGATTCATTACCAGAAGTGTTAAAAGTAGAAGTGCTGAGGTTATTCTAAAGCTTTATTTGGCTCTAGTCAGACCTCACCTAAACTATCCGGTTCAGTTTTGGTCTCCATATTACAGGATGGATATAGTCTTGTTAGAATCAGTGCAGAGAAGGTTGACTAAAATTATTCATGGGATGCGAAACTTTAGTTATGAGAAGACATTGTAGCTATTAAATTTACACTCACTCGAGAGACGCAGAGTATAGGGCGATCTGATAGAAGTTCTTAAGTCGATAAAGGGATATAATAAAGGAGATGTTGGAAAAGTTCTTACAGCTAATAACCAGGGTAGAACAAGAAGTAACAGATTCAAGCTGGAAAACGTTGATTTAAAAAAAGAAATAGGGAAAAACTGTTTTACAAATAGGGTGGTAAATGATTGGAATGGACTCAGTAGACAGGTAGTTAGTGCGGAGTCATTAGGGAACTTTAAAAGGAGGCTAGATAAATTCATGGATGGGGATGAAAGGTGGATGTAGGTAGGGTTAAGTAACAGGAACTACCTCGTGTAGGTCTCGCGGCCTCTTGTGGCTTCTTTGTTTTCTTGTTTATTCTTGTAAAACCTTTATTGCTTAATGTATGAGTTAAGTGTATTGAAACATCTTTTGCTTAATTTGGAATCACTTTGGAATGCTAAATATTTATTGAGGTTAGTAATCCAGTTATGGTTACATGCCAATCCATGTACCTCATAAATGGAGCAATGTACAAGCGTTGCATGCCTTAGTCTCGGTAATGCTTCGAATTTCTCCTAAAAAAAAATCCTACCACAGAAGTAAAACTGATTTGATGATTAAGTTATTATAATTTGGCGCTGACAACTTATTTTATGAAACCTATCAACGCTACTCAAAATATCAAACTTTTTATCCTATGTTAGTGTGCAGTAGAATCATTGACGATTGGTATTTTATACCTTTCAAATTAAACGGTATGCAGTATATATATAATATTAGCATGAAGCTCTGGTGCATTTCGTACTACTCATGGAAAAAACTTGCTGAATAATTCTAAGTCAAACGTTTTCTACCATCTTGTACCATCTTCAGTCAAATAGCAGGGTAGTTCACTATTCTCGTTATTTTCTACAAACCCACTTCAAGGATCAAGTTCCACTTTAATACATGAAATAACAGGATGATATAAGTGACCATTGAACCCACTCTGTGTATGTCTTCCCCCCAGCCCCCAGCGGCCTCATCATGTTCTTCTCACTGAGCGGCAAGACGGCAATCTCGGCGGCCTTTCAACTCCTCTGGATGTTCACCCCGGAACTGTTCCCAACTAAATACCGATCCCGCGTCACCGGCCAGGCCAGTGTTGCCGCGAGGGTGGGCAGCATCTCCTCCCCCTACATCAACGACCTCTTGGTGAGACCGTTTGGACACACACACACATACGCACACGCACACGCACACACACACATACACACACACACATACACACACACACACACACACACACACACACACACACTGTCCGTCCGTGTGGCTCAGTTGGTTAGGACGCCCGGCATCATTCTGTGGTCCGTCGTTCGATCCCCGACCCCGCTCATTCCCGGGGATTTTTCCACTGTGAAATTCGGGTGGTACTGTCCCCCTTGAGTAAGGGGATGGGGGAGTGTGGTGTGTAAGGTCCCAGCATTGCCCAACGATCGGTAATAATGAGCTCCAAGGTCGCACTGTGAGGGTGAAATTGGCGATAGCGAGCAAGTTTGCGTGGACAAGACCATGGGTGAGTAACACACACACACACACACACACACACACACACACACACACACACACACACACACACAGACAAGTGTTTGTATACTTGTGTCAATTTTTGTTTAAATACTAAACTTTAAGAAAGTAAAAATAATATATAATGGCATTCATCACTCAGTGCCTTCGTGATACCATAATCCTTTCTTTTTTAATTGGATTTTTGTTCTTATTGACGATATTATATTTCTCTTCTCAGGGAGAGTTGGTAGTGTGGGCCCCGTCTGCAGTGTTCTGCATCATTTCCTTTCTTGCCGCCGGCCTCTCTTACCTCCTCCCGGAGACGAAAGGTCGCGGTATGCCTGAAGGATGCACTTTTGAAGATGAGACCAACACCAAAGGCAGCGTCAACCAGGCTTACTTGACAGACACAGAATCACAGTTTAAGGAAATTCCTGTGACCTCTAGAAATTCAGATGATTCTCAGTTAGATATAGAAAAAGACTCGATGAAGGTCACGGACACCGCGATGTAGCAGGGTTTTAGGACGACGTGGCAGTGGAGAAGAATCAGCTAACATCTGTTATTGTGTAATATTGCCTTGGAAGACCGAAGTACTTTGTGATAGGCATTGGTTTGGCCAAAGTTACATGTTGTATTTGTATTGTTTGAGGCATATTTACATAAATAAAATAAACAAAATAAAACAAACAATTAATGTAATCCTCTACTCTAGGCTAAATATAACCACAAAGACAAACTTGCTGGAACTCTCTCATTGCTGCCGCTGCCCATGCGGTGCAAAAATATTTCGTAAAATAGCTTTCCATTTCCGCAAATACAGCTGGCTTCCAGAGGTGGGCATCGCAATTTTTTTTCCAATTCCGCAATCGCAATTCCGCAATTCCGACCTGCACCAGTCCGCAATCGCAATTCCGCAATTTTTTTTCAGATAGGCCTTTACGCAATCGCAATTCCACAATTCCGCAAACTAATTTTGACACCTACAATTAAAACAAAACACCTACAATTAAAAAAAAAAATGTCCCAAGACTTTTTATTAGTGTTTATTTTTAATACTTCTGTATTCCTATTGTTTCTGTCTATACTTGTTACTTGTCATTCACAATTAAGTCTTTGTCTCTTTTAGTGCTTTTCTTTACTTTTACACTTCACATTCTACTGGCTAGTAATCACTAGGTGACTAGGGTATCTATATAAAAGAGGGTAACGCCATTCATATCGCCATAACGCATATTCAGGTATTCGCCATTCATCGGCCATATGTTAAACGCTACTGGGCGCCATTTTAGCGCCAGGGCCTCTTCGTTCACCCAAGACCCGGGGAAGTTCTCAAGGCATGACCCCGCAGTATATCATGTTATACATGTATAAAGGATATACTGTTATCTTCGGAAATGTTTGTTCTATAAGATTATCACATAAAACACAGTAAAACACATTAAATAAAGGCCTTTATGAGACTCTGAAGAAATATGCATGAACGCACTTAAACGCATCGTCATGTAAAACTTTGTGGGACAACATATTACATGGAAGATATCAATAGAAGCAGAATTGTATTGGCTTTCCATTGATATATTTCGTTCTCTGATAAATGCAGTAGTACCTTGCAAAAATGAGCGTTAACTAAATAAATCGCCGCACAGGCCGCTCTCTGTGATGAATGTGTTCACAAATAATCAAATATATATTGGTTATATATCGCCTTTTATTCAGCCTTTATAAAAAAAATTCTATGTTTTAACTTTTAACTAGTAAATTAAAGGATAATTAACCTATTATTATTATTATTAAAATTAACCTACCCAAGCAGGAGGTTTGACCCACCGATAACCTAACCTAACCAAATCTAACCTAACCTAACCAAATCTAACCTATCCTAACCTAACCAAATCTAATCTAACCTAACCTAACCAAATCTAATAGGTTAGATAGGTTAGATTTGGTTAGGTTAGGTTAGCTTAGGTTAGATTTGGTTAGGTTAGGTTATCGGTGAGTCAAGCCCCCTGCTAGGGTAGGTTAATTTTGGTTAGGTTAGTTTTATTTTGGTTAGGCAATTTTCTCTAGATATAAGGAAATTACCCTAGATCTAGGAAATTTTTTCCCCTCTACACAACTCTTTAATTACGTGTTTCCGACGCATAATTTGTTCCCCACCCGAAAACCCCGCATTCCCACAGGTTCCCAAACTTGTTTGGGGGAAGTGGGAGAGTATGGGCAAGCACTAGAAATTTACCGTCATTTCTCCCAAGGTTACTGGTGGTTCATTCCATTTCTGCCGGAGGAAGATATAGTTACATGACTCCGTGACATGGATCGTGTGGGCGAATTGACTTTAGAGAGGGCGAATTGACTCTTATATGTGGGCGAATTGACTTACATGTGGACGAAATGTCTTGTGGGCGAAATGACGAAAATTGCCTAACCAAACTAAACCTAACCTAACCAAAATTAACCTACCCTAGCAGGGGGCTTGACCCACCGATAACCTAATCTAACCAAATCTAACCTAAGCTAACCTAACCAAATCTAACCTATCCTAACCTAACCAAATCTAATCTAACCTAACCTAACCAAATCTAATCTAAACTACCCAAATCTAACCTACCCTAACCTAACCTAAACAAATCTAACCTAACCTCCTAGCGGGGGGTTGGGGGTTCTCGACACACTAAACAAATATAACCTAACCTCCTAGCTCCTATAGACTCCATAGTGTGGGCGAAATGATTCCATAGTGTGGGCGAAATGACCTGTGGGCGAAATGACTCTATGGTGTGGCGAAATGGCATGTGGCCGAAATGACCAGATACCAACCTAACCATTACTGTCGGCGAGTTTTCCCGATTTGTGTAGGGACAAAAATATCGGTAGACGACAGTACCATGCAGGTACCATGAGGCAAGGATGGGTAATGTCACCGTGGTTATGCAACTTGTTTATGGATGGAGTAATAAGATAAATCAAAGCAAAGGTTGGTGATGTTGGTATAGACTCAAGAGTATTCATTGGCTCGTCAAGTAACACTTAAACCATGATGTAGCACTACTTATTATGAGGAAAGACAACAAAAGGAACTCAATTAATAAGGTATTTAAATACTATCATAACCATGAATATGTACAGCCTACAAAGAGAAGACTACGATGATGAAAAAAATTACAGCTGTTTTGGGCGAAATTGATATTCCAGGTGCTATATTTCTGTGCTCGCTGACAACATAGAGAAGACCTGAGGTGATGGTTGATGTGCGAAGGCTTCTAAACCAGGAAAACAGTCACAGCAGAGTCTCATTAAGAAGTAAGCAAGTGGTAGGGACACATTACGTACCTACCAGTTGCTTACCTTTTGACGAGGCTCTGTTATGACTCTGTTTTCTTGGTTTAGAAGCCTCTGCACATCAGGCATTACCTCAGGTCTTCTCTATAGTGTTGTCAGCGAGAACAGAACACAGTAATATAGGACCTGGAATATCAATTTCGCGCAAAATAACTCGAAATTCTTCCATCGCCGTAGTTTTCCCTTCGTAGGTCCACCCGCGGCGACCCCGCCTTATCCCCACAATGCACCGATGTAAACAAACCGTGACGTAGTTATGGGTAGGGTCCATTACAAGTGAAGGTACTTGCCACGGTGGACACAACTCCTATCGTGACTTATGCAGCTTTTGCAAAAGACATGTCAATCATGTCATATGTTAAGGCCGAAGGAACTAGTTTTGAGGAACAGGAAGGATTGAGGTTGCATATCCGTCACCCGATGGACATTAGGTGACTTGTTAATTAAAACACTGCAAGTGACATTATGATTGTGAGGCAACTGGCCAACACACAGGCCGAGTGTACTGTAGATGGTGTGCTCGACGGTGCGTGCGATGGCACCTCGACCAGACTTATTGGATGCCTGGGCGCTGGATGTCACCACCAGTACCTTGTTACCGTGCAAGGCCTGCACCGTGCGAAGTGGCGGCAAGGAGGTGTGAAAAACTATTTGACGATTTGAAAATTTTCACAATTTTGAGTAAAACCATTGGTAACCAATGGGATACAAGTCCCATTGTAATACTGTAATAGGAGAACGTGCAAAATTTATATACAATTTTGCAAATGAAGGAAAGACTGATGATACCATTGCGAATATAATTATCATTACCATTACATCGTTGTTAGTTCATCATTATCATCCTTAGTACAATTACATACGTATTTTCACTTCATTTTACCTGTCCTATCTGCATATCTTCTTACTGAGCTCAATATGATGGAACAAAACTCGCCCCATCATCCTGCATTTCCCGCCCCATCAACCCATAGGTCTGCCACACACCAACCCTAGTCACCACAACCCGCGTCCACCAGCCACTCCACCGCTGCACCACGCCACACAACGCCACACGCACGTCAATGTGGGAATATCCTTGGCGGATATCCGGTGAGGGTGTTATCATGCCAAGGTTATCTATCATAAGTGGAATAATCATAATATTGATGGGAAATCTTCACAGTAGAGAATAATATTATATAGATGAATATATATGTAATTCTGATATCCGCTCGTACTGGGAAAATCAGGGATATTTTGGGTATTATAGGATGCATCTTTGAATAGATTTGACATTATATATTAGCGGTCAATGCTCTTCCAGCAGGGAAAAAAAAATACGATGGAATGATATAGTTCAAAATAAGGATTTTCCATACGGGTGAAAGCGCTGACGCCACATGACGCTGTTTTAGAGGAGAAACTTTAACACTGACGCAAAATATCCGTGCTTTATGTTTCCGTTGCTTCCTGCCGGTAATGCCTCGATCCTGCTCAGGGACGGCAGGAAGTCGCGCATGACGCCTCACAGTCAAGGCTTCCATCACCACTATACTCGGCGACTTTTCTTTTCTTTTTTATTTTTTTTACGTTAGAGCCTATAGCGCCTGTAGGCTATTCTTCTTTTTCCTTGTGGGATCAGGTGGCTGGCCCTGCACATTCTGGAGGGCTGCGATGGTTGGCCCTCGCCCGTGGTGGCGCAGGCTGGATTGCTTCTCAGTAACGATACAACAATATAGCCTTATTTTCACTTATCAAGGAAGTATGCATGAATAGGGAAACGCATTCCCCTTGTCGATATCAAAATATGAAAATGTAAACTTGTTTACAAACCAATGGTATTTTTTCTCCAAAATCAAAGAGGCTAGAAAATTAATACACTATTTAAATATTCATGCAACTCATTACATTATATCTTGATCCACATTGTTACCTTGAATATGGCGCACCAATCATGAAATACAGATCTTGTGTGCATCAAGATATATAGAAACAAAACAATCAATAAACACACACCTCATGATCAAAGTTCGTAGTATCTCGTAGTAAGTATACTTGATCATGTAGTAAGGTCAAGCCAAAAAGTAGTAAATATCCTGAAATCCTCAGTGATTTAAGGACAATTACATACACACTTACTTCCTGTAGCTATATTGCAATGACTAGAGGACTGGAACACCAAAAGATGAATTCGTTATCCCAAAGAAAAAGGTCAGTCTCCCATGTGCTTGCCAGTATAGAGGCAGCAACATGCAACCAGCCTTGGTTTTAGAACAGTTGTATATATCAAGATTCATCAAGAATATTCTACCATGACATGTGGACATATTTTCGTCATAGTAATAAGTTTTATTTTGTACGTATGTTTATGTAGAACATCTGACCTTTACCTATGATGTAGAAAGTTAGCTAAAAAAATAATAAATTAATACAAAATATACTGAAAATGATCATACACACACACACACACACACACACACACACACACACACACACACACACACACACACACACACACACACACACACACACACACACGTACACACACACACACACACTCACACACACACTTGGTATATGTGAACGATATGACAGAGGGAGTGAATAGTTATATGAGTTTATTCGCTGATAATGCTACATTACTAAGAAAAGTAGAAAGTAAAGAGGACTGTGAGCATTTAAAAAAGAATCTAGATAAGATTTTCAGATGGAGTCAATTATGAACTCCAATGATCTGAAATTCGAGAAATGCCAGTGGTCGCTGGCAGTTTTAACTCAAAGGTTGGTCTACTGTGTTTTGGCTCCGCGACTAATATTTTTCATAAATTAATTTCGCGATAAACATTGATGCACCGCATCTGAATACCAAAAAATATAGTTCTTCTGTTGTTCTACTAATTATATGGATGACATGCATTACGATGGAACGTTCTATAATAGCAATTTAATGCAAATTACTCGCCTCGAGTAGCAAAGCTTAATATATTTTTTACATGTATATTGTGGCATGTAAAATTTGGGCGATGTTCACACTGTTTTCTAAGACAGTACTGCTGCGTCTGGCAAACGCTGGTCAAAATACAATAAGCAATGCTATGGAAAAACGAAGAATAAAGAATGCCGAAATCGGCTTGTTGCTGCGACAATGTAGGTTATAATTGTAGAGGTGACATGCCGCGGCGGGGAGTGGTGGGGGGGGAGATTGTGGCGGGGAGATTGAATCAAAACATTACGACTTTACGCGTCGACTTATTGCACTTCCAGGCTTTCTATCTGATTGATACACAATAATAACAGGAAAATATGACTGCCTAGGTATAGATAACTTCTAAACATACGTTATTGACTATATAATATCATAGAGTAGCATTTACCTCGCCTCCTCAACTATAACCTCCTTGGTTATTTGGTTATATACAATGTTTTACAAAATCAGGCTTCTATACAATATACATATGGAAGAAAATCGTTCTTAATATTATACTTTTGTGTTTTAAGTGCAGTGGAATAAGCCCATATTTTGTTTTCCAGTAGACCAACTTATTATCAAAAGAGTGAGTTAAAACTGCCAGCGACCCCTGGCATTTCGAGTTCCCGCTCTCTCTAATTATGGGAAATGAAGTATAATGCTAAAAAGTGTAAAGTGATGGAAATAGGGAATAGCAAAGAGAGACAGAGAGGAAAGTATTCGATCTCATCTCTATGTTCTAAAAGTGTAAATATGTATTAAATAATTGAATGTGTGTATGTAATGTGATTGTAATGTGATTGTAATGTTAATAAGTTCTTATGGCTAGTAATCAGGGTAGAACATGAAGTAACTGTTTCAAGCTGGAAAAGCGTAATTTAAAAAGGAAATAGGGAAAAACTGGTTCACAAATAGGGTGGTAAATGATTGGAATGGACTCAGTAGACAGGTGGTTAGTGCAGAGTCATTAGGGAACTTTAAAAGGAGGCTGGATATATTCATGGATAGGATCATAGGGATGAAAGGTGTAGGGCTCCCAGCCTCTTGTAGCTTCCTGATTTTCTTATGTTAACTACTGATCTCTCTTTCTGTGTTCTATATATTCTATAATTATATTATGTTCATCTTTATTAAACACTTTTTTATTACATTTGTATGATTTTTTTTCTAGCATCAATCTACATATGTGTTAATAGGAAAAAATAAATGTAATGTCATAGAAATTACAGGAAACACACACACACACACACACACACACACACACACACACACACACACACACACACACTCAGGATACTCCGTAGTGTAGTGGTTAGCACGCTCGGTTCACAACCGAGAAGTCCCGGGTTCGATCCCCGGGCGGAGCGGAAACATATGGGCTGTTTCCTTAAAACCCCAGTCCTTGTCCACCCAGCAGTGAATGGGTACCGGGTGTCAGCCGGGGCTTTGTGACCCCCCTCCCGGGGTGGTGGCTTCGGCCTACACTAACCACTAAGGATGAATGATACAAATGTTGATATGGAGACGGGGCCTTACGAGCGTTGCTCTGGCCCTGTAAAATACAACTAGATGAATACAACTAGACGAATACATACAGAAAACACACACACACACACACACACACACACAAGGAAAAACACACACACACACACTATCACAAAACGTGCTACCAATGTTATCTTGTATCCGTTACCATGAGATTGAAAGTCGTGTGTGTGACAATGGACCCGTTTCCGTTTACTCACACCTAAAACACGGAGTTTTGTGAAGCTTTGGATGCAATATAAGCTACTTATCACTGTACTCATATTAATGTTGCTTAAAAATGCACCATGAATGAGATATATGCAGTTTTTGGGGCCAAAATATGACGTGGCCACGGAACGCGCTGTGATTAGTTGTGACGTAGACAACACACGAACATCCCTTCCGCTCCCTTCTCTACCCCGCTTCCCACAGTCCTCGCCTATATACAAAGGACAAAGAGAACATACTATGTTTGTTTTGTGCCAATCTGCTTAAACACCACGATTAAAACACCAGAGAGTGTTCATATCTGTGTCCAAAGACAAGGAAACAAGTAAACAATGGTGATGGATGTCTACTATAGGCGTGATTTTCCTGATATGAGGGAACACGCATGTTACTCATGTGTGTGTGTGTGTGTGTGTGAAAGGTGCTACGCAGCTACATTCACTGTGTTTATGACCAACCTGTGTGTGTGTGTCCCTCACCCGCAGATAAAACAAGATCAGATATAGTGTTGTCAAAGTCACCGGATTGTTGACTTTATAATAGATGACTGGTGACTGCTGGGTAACTAGGGTAACTGGTGACTGATAAGTGGTGAATGTCTGCTGGGTGACTATTGCCAGCTTGACTGGTAGCTACGGATTGGTGATTGGTGTTTGTCTGTGTATGCTGATGAAGTAACAAACGCCTACACACACACACACACATACACACAACACACGCGGCGTGTGTTGTTGTGACAATGCTGTGGGCACGGGAAGCATCCAAAAGAACATAAGAACATAAGAAAATAAGGAAGCTACAAGAGGCCGTGAGACCTACGCGAGATAGTTCCTGTTGTGAGTGTGAACTTCCCCTTCATCTAGGCCAGTGTTTCTTAACCTGGGGTGCTAGCACCCCCAGGGGGTGCTGAAATGAAATTTAAGGGGTGCTGGGAAATGCTGCATACGTGGCGGTACAATATTAGTTCCTCGCAATGGATACAAAAATATCGAAGGGATACTTTTTGACAAGAGTACTATTTTTATTTGATAAACTTTAACCTCATTATACTGACTTTCATTGCGAGTGTACTTTCACTCGAGTGCTAATGTCGGACGTGAGGTGGTGAGACCGCACCGCTGCAGACAGTTGTTGCGTAGTAGCAGTACAGCTCAAGCCCCCGCATCGTTGTGTTTCGCCTTAACTTCTAGTTCTAGTAATACTGGTAAGATCATTGGAAGGCGTACTCTTCCTCATTCGCTCTAACTCACTCACGAAGGGGGTGAAGGTGGAATAATACTATGTGTTCGTCTGTGTCTGTTTGTTTGTTTCTCTTTTAGCATCACTCATAAAGTAGTTGCTCCAGTTTTATGAATTTTTTTGGGGGAGAACGTTATATATGGTCAAAACACCAATCAATAAAATTTTGAAGGTCAAATGTCTAATTTAGATTGGTGCATTTTTGCTAACAGCTTTTTTGTCCATAGGCTTGTGTGATTCTCTAATGCCAAAAACACGCAAATGGAGTGACGAATAATTTTTTTTTTTTTTTTTTTCTTTTTACATCTTGGCCTATAGCGCCTGTAGGCAGTGACTTCTAGTGGTGGGATGGTAGCCCTGGAAGTTCAATTGAGGGCTGTGATGGTTGGCCCTGGCCCGTGGTGGCGCAGGCAGGATTTTTGGATAAGGATTTAGGATATGTCACGTATGGCTTCACTGCACTCATGGATGATCGTGGAGGACCAGACCGGGCACAATGTATGACTGGCCATTTAATTATTTGAACTCAAATTTGAAGCCTGCTAGACTCCAAGAACACCAGGTGAAGCATCCAGCTGCAGAACAAGAACAGACTATCGAGACAGAAAGGCACACTACCCCGATTTGGATTCAAGCCAGTGCAGAAATAACTTCTGCAAGCTTCCTATGAGGTGCCATACCAGTGCATCAGGAAGAAGGCTTCGAATTTGGCTCCGGAAAACCTGGTTAAGCCATGCACCATTCGGATGGTAGAACTGGTTCTTGGAACAGAGGCAGCCAAGAAGATGAAACAATTGCCTCTGTTCAACGATATCATCGCAGGGAGATTTGCAGATATGAGTTGCAACATCCTGGACCAGATTGGTCCAAGGTTCAGATTGAGAGGGAGATTGATTGGTTCAGGAAGCAGATTGGTTCAGGAGATTATGGACAGTCCCATCCGCATCAGTCTCCAGTTGGATGAATCAACTGATGTTTCCAACATGAGTCAACTGATTTTGTATATCCGATACATGAAGGATGGTGAAATTAAAGATGAATTCCTCTTCTGTGAGGCATTGCAAACGACGACAAAGGCAGCGGATGTATTTCGACTCTTGGACGAGTTGGAGAACCATCAGATCAAGTGCCCCGATTTGGATTCAAGCCAGTGCAGAAATAACTTCTGCAAGCTTCCTATGAGGTGCCATACCAGTGCATCAGGGAGAAGGCTTCGAATTTGGCTCCGGAAAACCTGGTTAAGCCATGCACCATTCGGATGGTAGAACTGGTTCTTGGAACAGAGGCAGCCAAGAAGATGAAACAACTGCCTCTGTTCAACGATATCATCGCAGGGAGATTTGCAGATATGAGTTGCAACATCTTGGACCAGATTGGTCCAAGGTTCAGATTGAGAGGCAGATTGATTGGTTCAGGAAGCAGATTGGTTCAGGAGATTATGGACAGTCCCATCCGCATCAGTCTCCAGTTGGATGAATCAACTGATGTTTCCAACATGAGTCAACTGATTTTGTATATCCGATACATGAAGGATGGTGAAATTAAAGATGAATTCCTCTTCTGTGAGGCATTGCAAACGACGACAAAGGCAGCGGATGTATTTCGACTCTTGGACGAGTTGGAGAACCATCAGATCAAGTGGGAAAAGGTAGGGTCAGTCTGCACAGATGGTGCCCCAGCCATGATAGGGAGTAGGTCTGGCTTTACTGATTTGGTAAAGGGAGAGTACCAGTTATCATCATGAAGTACTGTGTTCTCATGGCAATTGTTCTCAATTGCCATGCTTTGGCTGCAAAGACGTTGCCGCCTCACCTCAAAGAAGTTCTATTTGTCTGTGTTCAAGTTGTGAACTTCATCCGTGGTCGTCCTTTAACCCGTAAACTGCGGATACCTGTGTGACAATATCTCTGTGTACGCGGGACTTTTGCCAGAATTCTTATAGTCGCTAAACAAACTTGAAAGTGTAGCAATGTATTCGCCATATATTTGTGCAACCGCTAAAAAAATATTTTTTGCTAAAGTCTTGTGGTTATTTTATGATTGTACTTGCAAGATGAAGAGCGTTGAGGTTTATGGAATCCATGGTACAGCTCGTTCACAGAAAACAGGCCGCAAGGGTCTTCCTCTCTAATATCTCTGCCCGCGATAGGGAGAGACCTGTCAGCACCTTCACCTTCCATGCTGGTCACTAGGTCACTGAGCCTATGTGTGACCCCTGGGTCATTCTCAGGTAAAGTAGAGTTGCCAGATTTCACCGGCCGAAAAATTTGCCCGCCTTTAGAATTTGGCGGCCGCCCAATTGGGCATACTCGCGTTTTCTTAGTGAGTGACCAAATGGGCATAGCCGCGCTTTACGGGTTAAACCACAGTGTGTTCAAGCTACTTTGTGGGGAGATTGGAAGTTAACATCAAATCCTTCTCTTCCACATAGAAGTGCGGTGGATCTCACGTGGAAAAACCCTGACCCGTATTGCAGAGCTCAAGAATGAGATTGCAATATTCCTCCGAGAGTATCAGAATAAGTTCGCTGAAAATTTTAAGGACGAAATGTTCATCCTCTCTCCTATCTGGTAGACATTTTCAGCCATTTGAATGAACTCAACTTGTCCATGCAAGGCACGTTTGCTAACAATCTTGTTTGTGCAGAGAAGGTAGAAACCTTCAAGAAGAAGCTCTCACTCTGGAATCGTCAAATCCAAGGAGGGAATGTGGGAAGCTTTCCTATCCTAGACGATAAATTTGGGAATCAGTCCCATGCTTGTAGAAAATATTGTTCCTCACCTCTCGCACCTTGAGACCACAATGACAAAGAACTTTCCCAAGGATCATACATTTCCAGAATGGATTCCGCAGCCCTTCCTGGCAGACATGAGTGATGCTGACAACCTGAAGGAGGAGCTTATTGATCTACATGTGAACCAGGGTTGTCGGACAAAATTCCGTACATTACCATTGTCTGGCTTCTAGTGTTATTATTTGGTAGTGTACCCTGGACTGGCGAGGGCAGCGCTAGAGATAATCATTCCATTTCCAACTACCTATCTCTGTGAAAAGACATTCGATCTCCATCTTGTTCCAGATCAAAACAATTGCCCGGAACCGCCTTCAAGGTGGGCTGCTCCACGACATGAGGGTGGCTCTGACCAACACGTAGCCTCAATTTCAGAAACTAGTCGCACATAAGCAACAACAAAAGTCACATTGATGAGTTTATGTTCAATTTCCCTGCTGTATAATGTTTATGCTTGAGTGAGTTTGTCCATGCTCTTTACTCTATTGTTTGTACCTATAGTATTGGCATCCTTGGTGTTTTATTTTTGGGGAATGAACAAAATATATAATTAAGCAACTGTAGACTTTGTAACCAGATGTTAGCCAGAGTTAGGGGGTGCTGGACTTCCTAGACCTGACTACATGGGGTGCTGAGGTCGGAAAAGGTTAAGAAACGCTGATCTAGGCCAATGGTTCCCAACCTTTTTTGTCCTATTCCCCCTTTTCCAGTCACTTTTCCACCTGTGGACCCCTACAATGAAATAGGCTAAGCCAACAAAATTAATAGAAGATTTTTCTGCAAAAAATTGAATACATTCATGTAAAATGTCTTGCTTTTGCATTGTTATGCTGATTAAGCTGTAGGCCTATATATATGAAAACAGAACACGCTCTGTTCAGCAGACTTTTTTTTATTTAAGTAAAATACATAGGAAAAATGTCATGTTATTGTTGTTATAGTTGTAGGTATTGTACGCAAAAGCTATCCTTATAATACTTGCCTTATTTTTAAGCTTGCAAGCACATGTATGAATGAAAAAAATAAAATAATAACATAACCAAACACATCAGTTTCACGTTTTAAAAACAGCAATCTTAAGTATAACAAATTCACGTAACAGAATAGATATTCCCAAGATTTACAGACACATAAGACTTTGATTATCAACAAGGTAGGTTATCGTACAGGTAGATTGAAGCAAAAGGCAAAATAAGTAGAACTGCCAGATCACTTATTTTGGGATATGATTCCATCATTGAACACCAGAAGCTAGACAAGGAGTTTGACTGGAACACATTCTTGGCTGTTGAATCGTGGATAAGCTTAATGAACTCTTTTTATGCGTCTTCTGACACATCATCAATCTGACATAAGAACGGATTTTTTGCTAATCCTGCATAGCAATATGAATTACGGTAATTATTGCACTTACTATTACCATGATAAGATAACGGTTATTAAGTTTCTCTCTCTCTTATTATTATATTCCAGTTTAATAAATTAAAAAATAATTTGATTCCTAGAATCTGTTATGGACCCCTTGAAATTCTTCCATGGACCCCTTGGGGACCATGGACCCCTGGTTGGGAACCACTGATCTAGGCGATTCATTATGTACTCTTGACCATATATATATACGTATATATATATATATATTATATATATATATATAATATATATAATATATATATATATATATATATATATATATATATATATATATATATATATATATATATATATATATATATATATTATATACGTATATATATATTGTTACGAACGCGCTCCTGGAAAACTCTGGCTCAAGATCGGGGGAAGCCGTGTGTTTGTGGTGGGAGCCCTGTAGAGGAGAGAGTCGGGCGAGGATTAGCGCTTGGAGAGGATCTCCAGCAGGTGCTGCCCGGAGGAGACGCCGGCGGCCAGGGAGCAGGGAAAGGCTGTGGTGGTTTCACAGGTGGGCCAAGGGTAGAGGTAGCGTTCCCTGTGGCTAACGGCGCCTTGGTGAAAGGTGGCAGCCGGCTGTGTTCCTGTGTGTGTGCGCGGTCGTGAATGTGGGCGTGGGAAGATGGCGTCTTCCGCGGTAGGTGACGTTTCCCGTGGCACTGTGTTGCGCCTGTGACGGCCGCTGTGGGTTGTGGCGCCTGGACGAGGCGGCCACTGTGTTGTGCCTGGGGCGGCAATGTGTGGTGTTGGGAGGCACGGGGGCCTTCCTGGGAGAGGAATTTCCCTGTGGTAGTGTTGCGGCGCCTTTACGAGGCGGCTGGCTGTGTGTGTTGTGCCGGTGTGTCGCGGTGGGTTGTGGCGCCTGACGAGGCGGCCACTGTGGTGTGCCTGTGAGAGGTACTGGGGTTCTGACTGTTGGAGCGTCCCCTGCGACGGCCGAGGAAGAGGCCGGGGGGGGGGGGGGTTGGCGTGTGTTGTAGTGTCTAGGAGCTGTAGATTTGTAGTGAGTGACCTTGAATCTTGTACTGTGTGTTACTTCAATATAACACCGTGAGAGTAAAAACACTTAAGAAATAATCATACAAATTTTACACATATCCTCATCCGTATTTATGACCTCACCCTGCTCTAATCTTAACGGCCCCACCCTTGTTTTGGTTTTATATATCTGATAGAACCCCTTAGGGTCGCTTTTTGCCTGTCCTGCGACTTTAATCTCATAATTGTTCTTAATTACTCTTGTTAATCTCTTCACTGTCCTCGCCAACACGTTATACTGTTCTTTGCTCACCTGTCCAGCCTTGAACCTTAAGTACATGTTTCTTTTTACTCCAATGTTGTGTTTTAAACTAGTGGTTATCCATTTCGGGTCACTCTTCCTTGATCTTAACTCCCTATAAAGAATATTTTTTTCTGTCCTGCAATTAAACTCCTTACAAATAATGTATAATCCTCATCCGCCCCGACCTCACTACCAGATGTATCCACGCTGACCTTGGAACATTCCTTTATCCTACTCCCCCCGGTAATCCCCTCCAGGTATCTTCTTAATCCTGCATAATTGGCCTTTTCTCCTATCACCGCGCTGACCTTGGAATACTCCTTACCCTCTATCTTACACCTCCAGTTAATCCCTTCCAGGTGTCTTCTTATTCCTGCATAATTGGCCTTTCTGAAGTCAGGAACTCTTTGATTATTAACACCTATTTTTCCAACTTCTCATTTTAAGCAAAACCTGATTTCACAATGATCGCTACTTCCTAACTGTCCACCAACCTCCAGCTCTGTAACTAAATTTTCCCTGCTTGTCAGTAATAAACCTAGAATATTATCTCCTCTAGTAGGCTCCTTGATTGCCTGGCTTAGGAAGTTATTCTGGATTATATTTAACAATTCCTCTGCGTCGCTGTCTCCTATAATCAAATCCCAGTCTATATTCCTAAGATTAGAATCTCCTACCACGCATAGTCGATTATATCTGCAAGCCTTGTTTATTTCTTGCCATATAGGAGCTGAACCCTCTTTCCATAAGTTTGAAGGCCTATACACTATACCCAAAACAATTTTCTCAGTTCTCTCCGTAACCTCTACCCATATAGACTCTATGCTGTCATCTGTTTTTATAACATTATTAACACAACACTGCAATGTATCTCTTGCATAAAGCGCAACTCCTCCACCTCGCCTGCCTAACCTATCCTTGTGAAATAACTTATACCCAGCTATCTCGACCTCCGGATCAAATACTTTTCCTGACATATCCAACCATGTTTCTGTTAATGCTATTATATGAAAATCCTCTACACTATTTATTCCTCTCAGGAAATCTATCTTGTTAGAAATACTCCTAAAGTTTGTATAGTAAACCTTCAAGCAACTCCTCTTCTTTTTGTCCATTTTCCCTTTATCTTTAACTAAACCCCTCCTCTCTCTCTTCTTACGAATCACTTTAGTTCCCTGCCTTCTGAAACTCCTCCTAGTGTCGCAAGTCTCCTATACCCCAACCCCAGTGTCTAATCCCCGGTTAAGAACATAATAACATAAGAAAATAAGGAAGCTACAAGAGGCCGTGAGGCCTACACGTGGTAGTTCCTGTTACTTAACACTACCTACATCCACCTTTCATCCCCATCCATGAACCTATCCAGCCCCTCTTTAAGGCTCCTTAATGACTCCGCATTAACTACCTGTCTACTGAGTCCATTCCAGTCATTCACCACCCTATTTGTCAACCAGTTTTTCCCTATTTCTTTTTTAAATCTACCCTTTTCCAACTTTTACTTCTTGTTCTACACTGGCATAGACCACTGTATACCTGGACTGCGCACGGAATATCGGCCCGTCGCACAAGGGGCTGAAGTCGGAGGGCCGCTCGGATTCATATATATATATATATATATACGGATCATATAGACTGGTTTATCAGTATATATGATATACTGTAATCTTCGTAAATGTTTGTTCTATAATATTATCAAATAAAAAACAGTAAAACACGCTAAAGAAATGCCATTACGAGACTATGAAGACATATGCATGAACTTAATATTCACTTAACTCTTCGCCATTTAAAACTTTGCGAGTCAACTTTTATCATGAAGGGTATCAATAGAAGCGCAATTTTATTAGCTTTCCATTGCTATATTTTGTTATCTGATAAATTATTTAAAACCATGCATAAATTAGCGTTAAATAAATAAATAAAATAATCAATCGGGTAATTTTCCCGATTGATGAGGTTATTTATTTACTTATATATTTCGTTTTCTGATAAATGAATTAGTAGCATGTATAAATTAGCGTTGACTCATCAATCGGGAAAATTACCCGATTGATGATTTTATTTATTTAGTTAACGCTAATTTATGCATGGTTCTAATTAATTTATCAGATAACGAAATACATCAATGGAAAGCTAATAAAATTGCGCTTCTATTGATACCCTTCATGATAAAAGTTGACTCGCAAAGTTTTAAATGGCGAAGAGTTAAGTGAATATTAAGTTCATGCATATGTCTTCATAGTCTCGTAATGGCATTTCTTTAGCGTGTTTTACTGTTTTTTATTTGATAATATTATAGAACAAACATTTACGAAGATTACAATATATCATATATACTGATAAACTAGTCTATATGATAGTCCATATATATCTCTATCTATATCTCTTTGTCGGGCGCCACGCAGGCCCCTATGCAGCCCCGCAATTCAAAACATTGTCGCGTGAACAGTCCAGGTATACAGAGGTCTATGACACTGGTTAATAGCCGTAAGAACTTTTCCTACCTCTCCTTTATTAAATCCCTTTATCCACTTAAGAACTTCTATCAGATCGCCCCTTACTCTGCGTCTCTCGAGTGAATGTAACTTTAATAGCTCCAATCTCTTCTCATAACTAAAGTTACGCATCCCTTGAATCATTTTGGTCATCCTTCTCTGCACTGATTCTAAAAAGGTTCTCTATCTTGAAAAAGCCTGCAGTGCATCTACCTCCCTTTCAAGGGATTTGGACAAGATCTGAACTCCTTTCCTCGAAAGGTGCACCCCGTCCCTGTGGTAGAGGTGGCTATGCCTGAAAAAGAGGTCCCAGTTGTCGACAAAGGCCCAACCATTGGCTTTGCAATGAAATGTCAGCCGGCAATTCAGAGCAATAGCCCTGGAGTACCATAAGTCGTCAACAAAGCGTCTTGGAAGGACACCACACACCACAGGGATCCCACCTCTGTCCGTAACCTTACTTACAGCTTCCTTGAACCGCCGTAGCAATTCCTCACTCCTTACACACTCAACATCGTTTCCCCCAGCGCTCAGGCAGACGATGGGGCAGACTTTTTCCTTTGGTCCGCCATGCACTTCACTATCTTATCACTAGCATAACTTATCCCCTTCCCTGGGGAAAGGTGAATGGGAAAGTATTTAATGTAATCAGAAATATGTACAATAACATCAGATCTTGTGTCATGCTTAACCAACAGATATCAAACAGATATCAGATACCTTTGTATGAAATGTAGGGGTAAGGCAAGGCGAAAATTTGTCACCTTTGCTTTTTGCTTTGTATATTAATGATCTTGAAAGTAAATTACTTGAATATAATTGTAATTGTGTAAATTTTGGTGATGATTTCTTAAATTCATATCTAAAACTTTTTGTTCTAATGTATGCAGATTATACAATCATATTCTGTGACAGTGTGGAAGGAATGAAGCAGGCACTGATTGCTCTGAATTTGTATTTTAATTAATGAAAATTGAAGCTTAACAGTGACACAACAAAAATAGTCCTGTTTAGTAGGGGAAAAGCTAACCTAGATAACTATGCATTTGAATTCGGTGGGGAAAACATTGAGGTTGTAGAGGACTATAAGTATCTTGGTGTGTTATTTAATTACAATGGAAGGTTTCGTAAAGGTGAGCTGGAGCTTAAAGAACAGGCAACAAGAGCCATGTACTCATTGATGTGTAAGTGTAGGAAGTTTGACTTGCCAGTTGACATGCAGATTGAACTTTTTAATACCATAGTGCTACCTATACTGACTTATGCATCTGAAATATGGGTATATAATGTCATTAGGGAGTTAGAGTCTAATATGGTCTCCATATTACAGGATGGATATAGTGTTGTTAGAAAAAGTGCAGAGAAGGATGACCAAAATGATACAAGGGATGCGTAACTTTAGTTATGAGAGGAGATTGAAGTTATTAAAATTACACTCACTCGAGAGACGCAGAGTAAGGGGCGATCTGATAGAAGTTTTTAAGTGGATAAAGGGATTTAATAAAGGAGAGGTAGGAAAAGTTCTTACGGCTTTTAACCAGGGTAGAACAAGAAGTAACGGATTCAAGCTGGAAAAGCGTAGATTTAGAAAGGAAATAGGGAAAAACTGGTTCACAAATAGGGTGGTGAATGAGTGGAATGGTCTCAGTAGACAGGTAGTTAGTGCGGAGTCATTAGGGAGCTTTAAAGGGGAGCTGGATAAGTTCATGGATGGGGATGAAAGGTGGATGTAGGTAGTGTTAGGTGACAGGAACTACCACGTGTAGGCCTCGCGGCCTCTTGTAGCTTCCTTATTTTCTTATGTTCTTATGTTCTAGAGACATTGCATATGAAATTCTTAAAACAGTTATTAAACCCTTTATCGGGCAAAGAACCATATTTGGTAACTAAAGTGGGCCCCGAAAATGGCCCCCCTTCGCCTCTCTGTGAAGCAGTAGAAACGTGGTGATTTTTCCAAGCAAATCAGCAAAGATCAGGCTACGTCACAGCAAGTGACGTCATGGTGTCTGCCCACTCAGCTACGGCCCAGAGCGTCTCAAACTTCAGTCTTCCTTTAGGGCTCGTGAACTGTGGGTCTGCACCTCTACTCAGTCCCACGCCCACGGCCCTAACATCGTAACTAATAATGGTAAGTTCATGAAACACACACCTTATACAGATGAATAGTTGTACTAAATATTGAGATAGGTGTTTTTCCCTAGGATTATATAAATTTTTAAATTTACTGCGTGAAAAAGGGTGACACCATATTTGATCATCGCCTATTCACCTAAGACTGGGGGAAAGTAAGGGTATGTCTATTTGATTATCCCCACCAGCTTCATGAATATTTTTTCAGAAGGGCCACAGAACCCCAAGCAGCTTGGGTGAGTCAGGGTTTTCCCAAAAAAGGGTAAAGAGCGGAACCCTTAGGCAAAAATTCAAAAAACCCGAAAATGGGATTCAATTTTTTTCCCAGGGCTTCTGGGGTGGCCAAATCAGACATGGACTATCGGGGGAAGTCTATGTGGAGGCTTGGGGTGTCCCCCTACCCTAAAATAAAAAGTCAGGTTCCAAAAACCAGATGTTTCGTCCTGGCCAGCCTATGTCCTGCTCCACCACCACAGACATCTTCGAAGACAACTTTTTCACCCCCTGGAATAGCCCCTTTCCTCAAGGACCAAACTGCGATACATAGGGCGACAGAGACAACAGGGTGGCAACCTCCACTCAAGGCATCAAGGAATGGAGAAAAGGCTGTCCCTCGTGGTACTTTGACTACGTCACTAGTCGATGGCTCTTGACCCTCATGCAGGTGGAGGAAACAGGATTTTCACTTGCTGTCAACAGACATGGGGGGGGAGCCCATATCCTCTTCTCCCGGTACTACAGTGACATCAAGAAAAGGGGGATGTGAGCTGCCCCGCTGCTCAAAGCAACAAACCCAAAATGGGGGGCATTGACAACAGCGACATGCTGGTCCACCTCAACCGCATCCCCATGAAGGCCAAGAGGTTGTACATGCGAATGTTCGCATATGTCATAGATCTCAGCATCACCAATGCCTGGATCATCTACAGGCGGGACTGCAAAGCTCTTGCTGAGACTGGACTGACACTGAAGAATTTCAGGATCCAGGTGTTCAGGAGTGCCAGCGGCCAAAGGCCAGGCACATCACTCCCCCGAAGAAGCTCGGCAACTCCAGGCAGCCTCAACACCACTGTTGATGTCCCCATGCCTGTCAGGGGACACCGTAGTCATGTGCCAGATAACTCTGTGAGGTTCGACTTGACATTTTTCCATGCCCCTGTCTACACCACCCGCCAGACCTGCAAGTTCTGCAGCAGGAAGGGGCACATCTTGAGGCCAAACGTGCTCTGCAGGGTCTGCAAGGTCAACCTGTGCCTCAATGCTGAGCGCAACTGCTTCATAAAGTACCATGAGATAGTTGCCTAAGTACCTGGAGTGGACTGGACTGGACTAGAGTTTGATAAGTGTGTGATATTTGTGACCAAGTGCCAGTATAAGTAAATAAGGGAAAAGTATTTGTATAAAATCAGCATTATTGTTTTTTTTGTATTTTCATACTTTCTTTTATATCAGTAAATGTTCTTTTAACAATATGTTTTTCTATTTTTCCTTAATTAAAAATTTTATATGTACACTTGTTGGATTTTTTTTTACCGTAGACCGGCAAAGAACTGTATATGGTAATTTCATTAACCAAGATATGCAACATAAAATTGCAACCTTTTGAAAAATTCACATGAGTAAAAAAAGTCTTGTAATATCTGAAATGAAAGAAAGGTATTGAAATTTTGAATTTCGGAGTAATTCTACGAGTGCCCGATAAAGGGCTAGTTCATAAAAATACTAGTAATGATATGGTATATGGCGAACTTGGAGTATTTCCAGTTAATTTTCCACTTGACATACATATAAACAGCAGAATGATAGGATATTGGTCTAAGCTAATTTCAGGAAAAGATACAAAATATAGCTATATAATATATCAATGCTTATTGCAGTTGGATAGGTTAGGGATTTATACCTCTCCATTGTTAGCCTGCATCAAAAACATTTGTAATGAATGTGGTATGTCAGGTATGTGGTGGTTGCAAGATGTCCCTAACACAACATGGGTTAAAAGGGCTGTGGAATTGAGATTGAAAGACCAGTGGATTGCAACTTGGCAAGACAACTTAGTAAAAAAATCTTTATGTAACAACTACAAGCTGTTTAAGCTAGATTATGGCATGGAATGGTACATTATAAAATTATAGAAGAGGAGCCGAATCATGGTGACTAAATTAAGAACTAGTAATAACAGATTGCCTGTAAATGCTGGCAGATATCAAGGTGTAAACAGAGAAGATCGGATCTGTAACAAGTGTGACGTTGGTGTTGTAGGAGATGAGTTTCATGTCCTTTTTGAATGTAATAACAGTGAAATTGTGAGGTTACGTGACATGTATGTCATGCCGGGTGCAAGGGGTTAACGTAATAGGGGAAGACCGCAATGAATCAATGTTTTTACTTACACCGAAGCTCATGTTTGTCTAGTTTTTGTCAGATAGGTGTAAGCAGAAGGAATGTGAGGCCTGATTGTAATGCCCAGGGTTGTGGAGTTTATTGGTTGTGGAGAATGTGCGTATAGGGGCATGCACAACTTTTGGGAGGGGGGGGGGGGTTGAGTGTAAGAGGTGCAAACCTAGGTTTAAAGTTCGCGGGCGGAGGGGAGCGGCCGTAGAACTCGCGGTCAGGGGGAGCGGCTGTAAAACTGGCGCGAGTATGTCGCGTGGGTAGAGAGAAAGGACTTGCTTTGTTGTACTGTCTCCAATTACTTCTCTCTCTCCCATGTATCCAATTACTCTCTCTCTCGTATATGTCTCCTAATTCCTCTCTCGTATTTCTTCTCTTCGCACCTTTCCTCCAATATTCTTTGAACTAGACCGACAATCAGCTGCATGTCAGGTCCCTAGCGAATATGTCTCTAATTTACTCTCCAATTACTCTTTCTCTCTCTCTTAGCACCTTAAGCTTAAATCCCTTTGAACTACAGCGACACGCCAAATGTGTCTCTGATATTTTTCCTATTGTACCGGCTTGACCAAAGCGTTGTTGGTAGCCACCAGACGGCTGGGAGGGCAGTGAGGAGTTGACCCTAGTCCATGCTAGTCATATTTCGTGTCTGTGCTCATTGTACGTCCTTGTGTACGCTAGTCTAACTGTGAATAATATACCAGAACTGGAGTTGAGTGTATTCCTGCCCCAACAGTATAAAAATAGTGATCGAAGGGACTATTGAACAGCAATTACAAGGTCCTGAGTGAGTTCACGGCACCAAGAACATACAGAACTACAAACGGTAAGAAGTGTACAAAGAAATATGTTACATTAGATGGTGGCAGCGATGTACACGTAATACCACGCCTTACACTACCCGTTCTGTGCCTGTGCCACGCTTACCCGCGAACACTTATCCGCGTGACGGTGCTCGTCGATCCTCGTGACCCGTCTCACTAGCCCCGCGACCACTCACTCACTCTCCGTCGCTACCTTACTCCTGGTTCACTGTTCCTGTCTCCCGCTGTTCCTGTCCATATTGGTGCGCTGTTCCTGTCTCCCGCTGTTCCTGTCCATATTGGTGCGCTGTTCCTGTCTCCAGCGGTTCCTGTCCATCTCATCGCCTCGTTCCTGACACCGCCTTCACCTCCATCAACTCGTTCCTGTCGCCACCTCAGGCGTTGTCGCAGTCTGCTGGTTCTCCACACCAACGTGTTTCCTGCTGTGTCTGTCTGTGGCACGCTCGAATCCAGTCAGTGTGACGCTCGCCTTCACCTCCGCGCCCTCCTGTTTGCCCATCGCCCCAGCAGCCTCCTTCAGCGTCTCTCCTCCGGCGTGAGTGTGAGGGACTACCTTCTGCGTGCACTGCAATATCTTCATTGGTAACGTACACAGACATACATTAGCTTACAGACTTCCATTTTATTTTACGATTTTGAGTATCAAACTAGAACGTCCTGCATTTTTTTTTTTTTTTTTTTTTTTTTTTTTTTGTGTAATTTTTTTTCTGTTTTTTATGAGGAGTGCATTATCCCCGTCCCATACTCGTTCTGAAAAGTTTTTCTGTTGTATTACGTCCTCTTTTCCTGTCACCATGCCTTCTGACCAGTCCCAAGATCTACAGCAGACGACCCCCATGGTGCCTCCTGCTGCCCCTGTCGCCCTATCGCCCCATGCTCCTCTTACTCATGCCCCCCCTGCCCCCCCTGCCCCCCTACCCTCTCTGCCCCCCCCTGCCCCCCCTAAGGCATTCCCTACCACTGATTCTATTCCCCTCTGGTCTGGCAATGATCCCTCCTACTCAGTGTTCACCTTTATCAGACGAGTTACGGATGCTGTGTCCCAGTCCTCCCTCACCAGTCAGGAAAAGGTCACCTTCATGCGTGCATGCATGAATTGTGATACTCATACTCCTGCTGGTGCTGCCCTTGAAGATGATTTCTACTCTTCATGTAATGATTTTTCCTCTTTCTGTGACCATTTGATCAAAGAGTTTGCCTGTTCTGATAATGACCCATGTCTAGCTAGTCTTGGTAATTTGACTGAACTCATTCGCTCAAATTCAGGATCTCTTTCTCCCCGTGACGCTGCCGGTTTGTCAGGTCGGTTCCGTACGGAACTTGATCATTCTCTCACTCATTCCCAGTGGCTCAATGCTGCCTCTGCAATGCCCAAAGAACATATTCTTAATCTCCTGTCATATGTCCTTTACACGAACCTCCTCACGCCTCAAGCTGCTCAGTTCACCAGAGACATCCAGTTTTTTCCTTCATCTACCATTCATGACCTAAAGGTGTCTGTAGAGGCTAAGTTGAGGTCTCAGTCTTATGCTGCAGTCGCTCATGTCTCTGCTCCAGCTCCCTCCCGGCCCCGCGCACCTTTCCAACAAGTGCGACCCTCCCAACCTCCTCCCCCTCCTCCCCTTCCCCTTCCTACTCGGGCGGCCAAACCCCTCACTTGCTATACTTGCAACAAGCCTGGTCACCATTTCAGGGATTGTCGCGCCCGTCCCCAGTCAGTTCAGTCTCAGTCTAACTCTCGTAAGTCTCCACGTGACCACTGGTGCTATTACCATAAGACAGCCTCTCATCCCGCCGACACCTGTCTCTTCCTAAAAGCACAGCGCGAACGGCGTGAAAAGAATTTTCAGTGATGGGCACGGACTTCCCTTCGTGCCCCAGGCGTTCAGACTCGCCTTCCCGTGTTGTCAGTGATCACACGCGTTCCTCCTCTCCTCGCGTATGGTCCTCACCGGGTCCCGTTATTTCTCCCTCCTCTCTCAAGGTAATCCCTTCGCTCGTGAATGTCACTTCCTCTGACAAGCTTTTGGCTGTTCCTGTCAGGGTAGCTTCATCGCGACTGGATCTCACCATTGATACAGGTGCCGAGATAAACTTACTAGCAGAGTCAACGTTTCATGCATTGCAACGAGCGTCCAATTCATCATATTCCATACTGCCTACTGACGTGTCTATCAGTGGTGCTGACGGCAAAGTTTCTAATGCACTTGGGTCTATTTTGTTGCGTTTTCGCTTCCATGCGCGCGCGAAGCCTGTCCGCGTCAAATTTTACATTCTTAGAGATTATGCACTTCCTTCTGACGGATTGCTTTGTCTCCCCACCTTGCGTCGACTTCATGTGGATATTTTTCCTGGTGCAGATTTTATCACGTACCGTGGTCAGTCTTGTCCAGCTTTGCAACCTTCACGTGCCCTTTGCACGGCAGATGAGGAATTGCGTCCTCCCTGCCCTGACTTATCACCGCCACCGCGCGTTCATGACCTCACACCTACATCGCCCCCCCAGGGCCCCGCACCTTGTTCTCAGGCTTCAGCCACGATGCCCGACACCTCCGGTAATTCTCCTGTTTTCGCTTCTCCTGTTCTTTGCTTAACACAAGCACCGACAGTCAATGTGATTCTAGGCACCTGCAGTATCCTAGATCCTCATTCTGTTCAGATGTTACGTGTTCGCTTACGAACAGTCCCCGACGGTACGGACGTAGTTGTCGTTTCTGAATCAGTGAGAATCCGTGGTGTTCGTCTCGAATCAGGTATTGCTCAGGTGCACGATGGTCATACTTCCATATTGGTGCATAATGTGACTCACGGCACTCTTAATCTCGCGAAAGGCACTTGTTTGGGTGAAGCTTTAGTGTACCCTTCGCCGATACAAGAATGCGCTCTCCCAGATTCATTCCTAGCTTCAGCGGTTTACACATTCCTCCTCCTCGAATGCATTTCATGACTTCTCTGCGAACGTTACGCCTTCGCTCAATGATACTGATTACCATGATTTTGAAACGCGCCTTCTATAGCTATTATTCCAGTATTCCTCGGCTGTAGCTCTCCCGGGGCAACTTCTTGGCTGTACACATTTGCTTGAGCACAAGATTGAGCTCCTTTCTGATGCGCGTCCTGTGTATATTCATGCCTATCGTCTGCCTCACAGTCAGCGTGCGATAGCTAGTCGTAAAGTCTCAGGAAATGATCAAAGACGGGGTTGTCGAGCCGTCGACTTCACCATGGAACAGCCCGCTTTTTCTTGTTCCTAAGAAAGATGGTGATTTCAGGCCAGTTGTAGATTTCAGGCGTCTTAATCAGTGTACTGCCTCCCAACGGTATCCTCTCCCTGTTTTGTCTGATTTGTTGCAGTCACTGGGTGAACATAACGCGGTATTTACTTCTCTTGATCTTATGTCCGGATTCTGGCAAGTGCCCTTGGCTCCCGAATCGTGTCCTCTCACTGCGTTCAGCACGCCCGCGGGTCACTTTCAGTACCTACGCTTGCCTGTGGGTCTGAAAAATTCGCCTATCTGTTTTCAGCTTCTCATTAACGAAGTTTTTCGTGATCTCCTCGGTAACGGTGTCTTTGGTTATCTGGATGACGTAGTGGTAGTGTCACGCGATATGGAGACTCACTTCGACAGACTCACTGCTGTTTTTGAGCGTCTCTCTCATGCCGGGTTAAAAGTCAAGCTTACAAAGTGTCATTTTCTCAGGAAGCGTCTCTCATTCCTCGGTCATGATGTTGACGCAAATGGTCTACATACGTCAGATGACAAGACCGCGGCGGTCAAGAATTTCCCTCGCCCCACCTCTGTTACGGAACTCTAGTCATTTCTGGGTCTATCAGGTTTCTACCGCCAGTTTGTGCCTCAATACGCACGGCTCTCTTCCCCATTGCTACGTTTGCTTCGGATAGACGGGTGATTTTGGGTTCGTTTGGGGTGATGATTAGGAACATGCATTTGATACTCTCAAAACGACTCTCACCACGGCGCCGGTTCTAGCTTTTCCTGATTTCGACAAGCCATTCATCATTGCAACGGATGCATCAGGATTTGGTCTTGGCGCTGCTCTCATGCAAGCAGACGACAGAGGGAAGAATCGCCCAGTTGCATACGCTAGTCGTCGTCTCAGTAGCGCTGAGTCACGCTATTCGGTTACTGATCTTGAAACACTTGCTATTATTTGGGCTTTACGTCACTTCCGCGACCTCATTTCTGGATATCCCATTACTGTCTACACAGATCATCAGGCTATCAAAGACTTATTTAAAGGTCGTAATCTCACCGGTCGTCTTGCACGCTGGATGGTAATTCTAAAGAATTATCGTCCATCCATCGAGTATGTTCCTGGTAAACTCAATGTGTCGTTGCGGACGTCCTCTCCCGATCTGTTACGGTTGCTGCCTCGTTGGTTACGGCTCAGCCGCAATCGGAGATAACGGAAGACGTCCTCATGAATGCGCAACGTGATGACCCGCTGTGGGGACAGGCCATTATTTCTCTCGAAGAGGACGACACGTCGTCTCTCCCTCGGTTACCTATTCCTGCTTCAAAATTTTGCCTAGAACATGGCCTTCTCACCCGCCGAGCCCCCCCCCGCCAACCGAGCCCCGTGGAGATGTGTCACAACTTGTCATACCTGATTCCTTGGTTTCTCAGGTACTACTTATCAGTCATGACTCGGTACAAGCCGCTCATCCAGGTGTTGATCGCACGATACGTTCGGTGTTATCGCGGTACTGGTGGCCGTCAGTAAGACGCGACGTCACTCAACATGTTTCCAAGTGTCTTTCCTGCGCGCGTCACAAAAGTCATTCATCTTTCCCTGTACCCATGCTTGAATATCCAATTCCGGAACGTCCTTGGGATACAGCAGGTGTTGATCTTCTCAAGCTTCCTCGAGTTACGTCTGGCTATCAGTATTTGTTTGCTTGTGTCGATCATTTTTCTCTGTACGTCATTTTAGCTCCCCTCCGTGACAAGTCAGCAGTCTCGGTGGCTCGAGCTCTTGTTGATCATGTAATAAATCCTTTCACAACACCTAAAGTCATACTTTCCGACAACGGCGGTGAATTTCGAAATGAACTCCTTGCTGAGTTATATGCAGCTTTCAACATTCGTCAGACATTCATTGTTGCCCATCACCCAGCGTCTAACGGTCTTACTGAAAGGGCGAATCGTAATAGTGTGGTATGCCATGTATTCCCGTAGGATTTTTGTGCTAAAATTGATTTTTTTGCAGTTCTGGCTTCTATAGGTATCAGATTAACAGAAAAAGATGGGGTCCCAATTTTCAGACCCCTCACCCCCTTCCTGGGGGGTCATTCCTCTTTTGGCACCCCCAGGATTGGTCTCTGGTAACACTAAGCAACAAATTTCAACATTTTCTTTGTTACAGACACGTGAACTACTGATCCCTACTAAATTGCTGATGCTGATGTCAGGTCTGATATCTAAATTTCTCTATCACGTCCAGATTTGGTATAACCGAAACCTCTATTTTTCGTTGTTTTCTCACCCGCTTCTATTACGAAAGCCGTCTAAGCTACTTTTCCATGCCACGTTTTATGCTAGGCATACTTAAATAATGTTAACAGGGTTGTTTTTCCTCCTTTATTCTGGCTTAAGACAGACAGTGGAGTTCCACTGGCGGAGTTACCACCCCTGCGCCCAACCATCCACCCAAAGCGCGTTAGTATTTAGCGATACGTCCGATTTTGCGATACTGTCAAAATCGGACGTAAAATCAATCAGTTATTCATCAATGTCCATATTTGAAATGTCCTCCCGAATAGCATTTGCGCAATCACTGCCATAGCATTTACAGAGAGGAGTACAGGGCAGGCCATCCTTCAAGCAGCTACACCTATTTCCCTTGCATCCTACTTTGCAGCCACATTTGACGAGTTCAACTACAGCTTGTGGGGCAGGCAGGGCAAGACATGTCAGTGGAACATACACGCCTTTCTCTAATTTCCATCCATTTTTTTCAATTGCAGGAAGGGTTTGGACAATTTTCAGGTATGAACTTGTCCTGCATGTCATGTAGTTTTGCACGCATGATATGGGGAAGCAATGCAGCACGAGTTGGTGGAAGCATTTCCCCTTCCAAGTTCTTTGACCGAAACAGCTCCCACCTGAGTGATGGTAGGGTTGCTGGACCTTTTGAACTCTAGACATGACACACAAAAGTCTCCAACGCTTTCACCTGCGTGGGAAGCTCGTCATTGACCAACTCGGCAGGAATAGAAATGCACCCTAATGCTTTGAAGCAGTCAATGGCAGGGTCATCATCATCAAGCTTTAGGTATGCATCTACCCCATGATTTCTTTGAAATTCCTATGAATCTGCCTCCCAATCAGCACCTGAGAAGTTGTGGAGTCCAAGAAGTCCTTGACATTTGCGATGGCCAATAACCTGCACTCTTTCAAAGATGTCTATTTCCCGTTTCTTCTTTCCTTTGCCTGTATGAAACTTCAAGGATATAGTAGATGCTATCTGTCTGGAGGCGATAAGATCAAGAAGGAGCAGGAGTACGTCAGTGTCGGGCGACCATACGCAGATCTTTCTGGCAGCACCACAGGCTGTAGAGGCAAGTACTTGGTTTGGAATAAATGTGTCCAGCCTCTTCATGTGTATGAGCATACTAAAAACCTAGTCCCTTGATATGATCATCGTACACGACAACGAGCACGAATGAATCTTTGCTTGCGAATAGTCAAGCAGTCCTTGGCCAAACAAGCATGTGAGCTTCCGCTTTGTTTTTGATGCTGAAAGTAACTCCTTAATGGACAGGGGTGAGCTTCATTTCGGGATGAACTTCGTACTCAATGGATGTGGTTGATCGCTTCTGCCGTGTCTTGTTTTTCAACGACAGATCCAAGTATCGATCAAACACAACACGCCCCTCATCATAGCTTGTCATCATTGTCTCTATGCGTTTGTTGAATGCATCCTGAAGGTGTGAAATCTTCAGCATATTTGGCGGTCTTTGTCATACTCTGAAGTACACCCATTGCATCATGTTTGAGAACTTTAACTGGAGGATCTTCCTGCCCTATGTCTGGTACTGGAGGAACATCAAGGGATTCAACCGTGGCATCTTCAACTGCATGCATCAGACTGGCCTTGTCAGTTGGGATGTACAAAGATCTATCAACAGCACACAGAGAGCGGGGCACTGTTGACATCTCGTACTTGTCAATTATTTCCTCGAATTTTGGCACTGACCTGGTCGGCTTCCCTGAACAATGAGAAATCTGCCCAGTAAATTACGATCCTCACGCAATTTGATGACTTTATCTCCAATGCGTACTTTTGATTTATCCATCCAAACTTGAGAATGCCTTCAACTTGAGCTTCTTCATCTTGTCCCAAACCGAGAGATTTGATGTGGTAGTCAGACGTTCACAAACGAACTCCTCGAATCGCTTCTGACCCTTTTCTGCATAATGCAGAATATCATGCTTTGCTACCTCTGGCACAAGAGCTGATGAAACTAAACTTTTAAATGGTGTCTTCACTCTGAAGGGGTTTGGGTCTGGGGCAGTGCAACTCTATTGATTGACGGATCTTTATGGCATTCTCTCTTGACCTCAGTGCAATCTGTCCAGACAGCTGGTAATGCTCTGTGCGTTCGGATGACCTGGAAACTTTGGGAAGCTCTCAAGATACTCGTCAACGATACGGGCAAGGCAAGGTGTAGTGGTGACGAGTCGATTGAGAGCAGCTTCATCTCTGCTGAGTCCTACCATACCACCGTGTCCCTTTAGTTTCTTAATTTCCTGTTCGAGTGCCTGATCTGTGGCGAGATTCGTGAAGGGTATCTCTGATTTTGCAACAACAAAGTCACCGGACATCAATGCATTCCATGTTTCAGGCTCATTATCTTCCAGCGCATTCATTTGTGCAAGATGGACAGACATCAGTCGAGCGTAATTTAGAAGATCCCGTGCGAAGAAATACTTGATCAGGTTTCTCCAAGGAAGCAAAGTAACTCTGCCAGTCCCTGAGCGGCAAGAGCTGACGAAATGAAGAAGGCTTTCCACTTGATCGAGGTATGCTGAAAGGAATTCTGCAAACTCTCCAATGTTTTCATCCTCCTCCAGTGGCTTCACACTTCCAGCGTACCATGATTTGACATATTCATAGTTTTCAGTCATATCGGGGTTACGTGAATGAAGCTTGTCCTTGAAAGCATTGCACCGGACACTAACTGGGCCTTTTGAAAGAGTGGATAATATGACATCAAACCGCATCATCATAATTGCTAGACTGATTGTGATGTGGTATTCGATGCCTCTTTTGTATGCTTTGCCACTGAAGATCCCACGAAGGGCTGCTGATGTGTATGCACCACTTTGTTGTGTATGCACCAATGGCACATATATCCAGGCCACTGCCATCTATCGTTTTCCCGAGAGCATGTAAAGCAGCAAATGCAATATGGAGAGCTCCTGCCCTTAGGATCCAATTGGTGTCCCCAACTGACTGCTGAATTTTCAAAGCACGTGAATATAGGTCCAGGTCCAGTGTTATCAAAGTTTTTCTCTGTGGACCAATGGCAATGGACCAATGGACAGTGGCAGAGATTCCCTGGGCTAACCGAAGAACAGTGTAAAGAGTCCCATAGTCAGTGGGTGTGGTCTTGAATAATGGAGCGATCACCTCTACATTCGTGCGTGTTGGGCTGTCGGATGACTGGGATAACAGCAGAGATTTGGTAGCAGCCCAAGTTGGCATCCACATCTTTCTTGACCAAATTTTCCCCGGTTGGTTTGCTTGTTCCTTGACTGATAGTATAGCGTCGACTGGAGTGCTCTCATGGGGCACTCTTCCTGATTCCTTTGCATGTCACTGTCCTGTGTTTGTTCCTTCGCTGACTCAGTTTCAGTGAAATCCACAATCATATCCGTGCCATCATCAGTTCCAAGGTAGTTTGCAAGTGCCCAGGTGTGAGTGAAGTCTTTGCTCAGAATATTCTTCCTCTTTCCCATTTCATAGACCGATAATCTCAATGGAGTGGTTTTTTATGACTGGTTCTTGCACCATGTTCACGTCAAGGCCAGAGGCTTTTGTGAGAGAAGCTTTTCTGGTATTTCAAGTGGTCGGTTCATGAACTCTCCATCTTTATCTTGCTGGAACATGACAACCACTGTGCCATGGAAGGTTCCTTGCCCCGTCGGTGTGTCTTCCAGGAGGTCAATATTATCGATCGCAAACCATGTGTTCAGGCCTTTCTTGACAAGTTTGGGAGACAAATCCACCAGCCTCCTTCATCCGCTGGAGAACACTCTGCTCAACTCGTTTCTCTAAGTCAATGATGTGAAGGTAGTCACTTCCAATATACACAGCTGAGAGGTTTTCAACAAGATTCTTGTCACGCACTCTAGAATGAACAGCAAGGGGAAGACCGATTGACAGAGGGGTCTGGACTGTTTGTCGGAAGGCACTGTCTTTCTTTGTCTGATGTTTCACCTGGCGATCAGTCCGAGTATTTTGGACAAAGAACTGGCATGAAACGTCGACAGTTTTGTCCACCTCCTGGTCTCGTATTCCGGACACTTTGACAACATGGCTACCAAAGAGGAGGTGACTCATGAAGAACTGGAGTAAAGACGGATTTTCAAAATTACTGAAGCTGCCTGTAAACGACCAACTGCGTTGTTGCAGCATCTCTTCTGTCAGAAGGTTGGCGACATTCTTCAGGTGACCAACTATCTCATCATCATTCATCATTGAGGACCTGTAATCCATGGCCATCGTGACTGCAGTGGAGAGCACAAGACGGTCAGGCTCATTCCGTCTTAGTGATGTGACAAACTTCACTTCTGGAAGGCGCTCGCTGATGAGTCTTTTGAGGTATTTCCGATAGTTTTTCACTCTCATTTACATCCACACGGTATCTTTTCAAAATTGACAAGTAGGCATCATTTACCTCAGCCATGCTCAGTGTAACATCCTCGTCACTCAAGGTGTTTTGAATAGCGAGGACCAATTGTGCATCACATACTGAGCGAATGAGTGGCACATTACTGTGATCTGTCCTCGTTGATATTCGCTGTGCAGAGCGCAAACATGTCCGATGATAGTGCTTTTCAAGAGCTGATGCGTCGCCGGGTTCTTCAAGGTCCGCTACTGAAACTCTAACCCTGGTCATCTGGGTTTTCTGCTTGATCTGTAGGAGTGTTTTACCCATTGAGTCAGTAAGAACACGGTGCAGTGGCTCTGAGTCATTCTTGGGACAGAAGTCACAGTTGGAAAATAGACACACTTGTTCCTTTGGAATAGTCTTTGACCGCTTTGGCCGAACAGATCCCACAGCACTTGAAGGTCGCCCCGGTCCTCGTGGAGCGCAGACAGGTGAATCGGTTCGGGATCTCTTCCTAAGACATTCAATCTTGTTTTTTGTTGACGATAGGTTTCCGACATTCACTATGATACCGAAAGTACTTGAGTTCTCCTTCATTTAAACCTGACAAGTAATTTAGTAGTCTATGAATGTCACTTTCAGTATCACCAAGAGACACTCTCTCTTGACAGTGTTGTAAAATTTCATCTGTCATGACCGGATTGTTCACCAATCGCTTCTTTGATGTGGCACCTTCTTTACAGATCACGCAAACTCCGTCCTCCTCCGACATATTAGCGATACTACCACGATCTCAGTTCACAGGGTATATCTGACTGAGCTCAAAACTGCTTCTTCAACATGCCTGAAAAAGAAAAAATGGAGTTAGACCCTATACTCTGAACCGGAAGTGCTAAATCTGAAACGGAAGTGCTATAAGGACACTTCCTGTTGCTTTTTGAGTGCTATAAATCGACTCGGCATACCTGAAAACCTACAAAAGGATACTCAAATTATGAAAATCGGTCAATTATTGGCGGAGATAGGTGCATGGTCAGTGCCGGGGGGCCCCAAAAGGGAAGTGACCCCAAAAAGGGGGGTAAGGGGTCTGAAAATTGGGACCCCATCTTTTTCTGTTAATCTGACACCTATAGAAGCCAGAACTGCAAAAAAATCAATTTTAGCACAAAAATCCTACGGGAGCCCTTTTCCTAACATTACATACCGCACTATAAGATTCTAGAGGCGTTACGTCATGTCACTAATGGTTTTTCTCAAACGTGGGACGATTGGCTCTTTCATGTTGCTGCTTCCATTAATTCATCTTACAATGCGAGTATCAACGAGACCCCTCACTTCATTTTTTTCGGGGTGGACAAACGCCTTCCTTATGATATGTTGCTCGCTAAACCTCAGCCTCTCTATGTACCTGAAAATTTTGCTAAGGTACAAATTACGTCTTTTCAACGTATTCACCAAACCCTCCGAGCTCTCTTGCGTTCCTCAACCTCTCAGGCCATTGCACGCCAACATAAGTCAGCTCGCCCGCCCAAATTCAAGATTGGCAACATTGTTTTTCTTATCAATTTCACGCGGGACAACAAACTTGCTCCAAAGCACTCGGCCCTTTCCGCATCATTGCAAAAGCGGGGAACAAATGCACCATTCGGTGTGAGACCCATGATGACAGCACAGTGCATATGCCCATTTCGGATGATGTCAGGTACCCTCCCTGACCCCCAACCCCCCAAAAAAATTTTTTTAATTTCCTTTTTTTCCCCCCCTTTTTTTCCCCCCCCCCCAAATGGGTTTTTTTTCCTGCCCCCCCTTTTTTTTAAAAAATTTTTGGTTTTTTCCCCAAAAACCCCCCCAAAAAACAAAAAAAAAAAATTTTTTTCCCCCCAAAAAACCCTTTTAAACCCCCCCGGAAAAAAATTTTTTAAAAACCCCAAAAAAAAAAAAAACCCAAAAAACCCCCTTTTTTTAAAAAATTTTTTTTTTTTCCCCCCAAAAAAAAAAGGGGGGGAAAAAAAAGGGGGTTTTGGGGGTTTTTGGGGGTTTCCCCCCCCAAAAAAAAATTTTTTGGGGGGGGGGGGGAAAAGGGGCCCCCAAATTTTCTTTTTTTTAAAATTTTTTTTTTTTTTTTTTTAAAAAAAAAAAATTTTTTTTAAAAAAACCCTTTTGGAAAAAAAAAAAGGGGGTTTTTTTTTCCCCAATTTTAAAGGGGGGGGGGGGTTTTTTTTTTTTCCCTTAAAAAAAACCCCCTTTTTGGGGAAAAAAATTTTTTAAAAAATCCAAACCCCCCCTTTAAGGGGGTTTTTTAAAAAAGGGTTTTTTAAAAAATTTTAAAAATTTTTTAAAATTTTTTAAAGTTTTAAAAACCCCCCCAAATTTTTTTTTGGGGGAAGGAAACCCAAAAATTTTTTCCCCCAAAAAATTTTTTAAAAATTTTTTTTAAAATTTGGGGGGAAAAAAAAAAAAAAAGGGGGGGGGGAAAAAAAAAGGGGGAAAAAGGGAAAAAAAAAGGGGGGAAAGGGGGGGGGGGGGTTTTTTTTTGGGGGCCCCCCTCCCCCCCCCTTTTTTCCCCCCCGCCCATTTTCCCCCCCCCCCAAACCCCCCCCCCCCCCAAAAAAAAGGGGGGGGGAAAAAAAAAGGGGGGGGAAAAAAGGGGGCCCCGGGGGGGGGGGAAAGGGGGAAAAAAAGGGGGGGTTTTTTTTTATTTTAATTTATTTTTTTTCCCCCCAAAAATTTGAAAAAAACCCCCTTCCCCCCCCCTTTTTTTTTGGGAAAAAAAAAAAAGGGGGGGGGGGTTTTTTCCCTTTTTTTTCCCCCCTTTATTTCCTTTTTTTTTTTTCCCCCCCCTTTTTTTTTCCCCTTTTTTTTTGCCCAAAAAAAATTTTTTCCCCCCCAAAACCCCCCCCCTTTTTTCCCCCCTCTTTTTCCCCTTGGTTCCCAACCCCACCCCCCCCTTTTTTTTTCCCCTTTGGGGGGGGGGGGGGGGGCCCCCCCGGCTGGGGGCCCCGTTTTTAATTGCCCCGGGAAGGTTCCCCCCGGGGGGGGGGGCCCCCCCCCCCCCCAAAAAAAAAAAGGGGGGGAAAATTCCCCCCCCAAAAAAAAAGGGAAAAGGGGGGAAAAACCCCCGGGGGGGGTTTCCCCCCCCCGGGGTAAAAGGAAAAGGGAAAAAACCCCCAAACATTTCCCCCCCCCTTTTCCCCCCCCCCCCGGGGGGGGGGAAAAATTTTTCCCCCCCCCCCAAACCCCCTTTTCCCCCCCCCTTTTTTTTGGGGGGGAAAGGGGGGGGCCCAAAAATTTCCCCCCCCCCGGGGGGGGGGTTTTTTTTTTTTCCCGGTTTTAAAAAAAATTTTTGGGGGGGGGGGGGGGAAAAATTTTTTCCCGGGGTTTAAAATTTTGGGGGGGGGGCCGGGAAAAACCCCCAAAAATTTTTTTTAAAACCAAAAAAATTTTTTTTTTCCCCCCCCGGGGGGGGGGTTTTGCCCCCCCCCAAAAAAAACCCAACCCCCCTTTGGGGTTGGGGGGGTTTTTTTAAAAAAAAACCCCCAAAAAAAGGGGTTGGGAAAAAAAAAATTTTAAAAACCCCCCCCCCCCAAAAAAAAATTTTTTTTGGGGAAGGGTTTAAAAACCCCCAAAAAAGGAAAAAATTTAAATTTTTTTGGGGGTTTTTTTTTTTTTTTTTTTTTTTTTTTTGGGGTTGGGTTAAAAATTTTTGGGGTTTTTTTTTTTTTTTTATTTTTTTTTTTTTTTTTTTTTTTTTTTTTTTTTTAAAAATTTTTTTGGGGGTTTTTTTAAAAGGGGTTTTGGAACTTTTTTTTCCTAAAACCCAATTCAACTAAACCCAAAAACCACACACAAACACAAAAAAAAACCCCCACACAAAAAAAAAAAAACCCCCCCCCCCCCAAAACACACACACACACACAAAAAACCCCCAACACACACACACACACACCCCCCCAAAAAACCACACACACAACCACACACACACACACACACAAAAAAAAAAAAAACACAAAAAAAAAAAAACCCAAAAAAAATTTTTTAAACCCTTTTTTTTTTCCCCCCCAAATTTCCCCCGGGAAATTAAAAGGGGGGGAAAAAAACCCCCCCCTTTCCCCCAACCCCCCCCCTTCCTTCCTTCCCCCTTCCTTCCCCCCCTTTCCCCCCCCCCCCCCCCCCCAAAAAAAGGGGGAAAAGGAAAAAAAAATAAAAGGGAAAAAAAATTTTTTTTTAAAAATTTTTTAAAAGGGGGGGCCCCGGGGGGTTAAAAAAAGGAAAAAAAAAGGGGGAAGAGAAAAGGAGGGGGAAAAAAGAAAAAAAGGGAAAAAAGGGAAAAGGGAAAAAAAAAAAAAGGAAAGGGGGAAAAAAAGGAAGGGGGAAAAGGGAAAAGGAAAAAGGAAAAAGGGGAAAAAAAAGGAAAAAAAAGGGAAAAAGGGAAAAAAAAAAAAAAAAAAAAAAAAAGGGGGGTTTTTTGGGGGTTCGGCCTTTTTTGGGTTTTTTTTAAAAAAAAAAAAAAAAAAAAAAAAAATTTAAAAAAAAAATTTTTTAAGGGGGGTTTGGGGGGGGAAAAAAAGGGGGGGGGAGGGGGGGGGGGGGGAGGGGGGAGGGGGAAAGGAGGAAAAAAAAAAAAAAAACCCCGGGCCTTTGGCCCAAAAGGGGGTTTGCTGAACTACATACTACTAACTATAAACCCTTTTTTAAAAAAAAAGGGAAAAATTTTAAATTTTAAAAAAAAAAAAAGGGTTTTTTTCCCAAAAAAAATTTAAAAAAAAAACCCCCCCCCCCCCAAAAAAAAAAGGGGGGAAAAAAATTCGCGGGGAAAAACCCTTTTAATTTTCCCGAACCCTTTTTTAAATTTTTTTTTTTTTTCCAACTTTTTTTGGGAACCTTTCCCCCCAAAAAAAAAAAATTTTTTTGGGAAAGGGGGCCGGGGTTTTTTTAAAACCCTTTTTTTTTTTTAAATTGAGTTGAAAGCCTTTGAATAGGTTCTCTTGATTAAAAGACATTTAAAACCTTTTAGGATCTTTAAAAGGTTTTTTATCAAGTCCCCACGGATTCTACGATTTCCCTTTTAAAGGGAAAACCTATTAAGTTTCCGCAGTCTCTTTCATAAAATGGGTTTCCCCCCAGAGATGGGAAATTTTTTTTGGTTGCTTTCTTTGCACTTTATTCCAATTTTTTTTGGTATCCAAAGAAAAAAGGGGGACCCGAATTGAACGGGCCCAAATTTCCCAAATGTGGCCCAACCAAGGACGTGTAAATTGTGTCATTACTTTTTGGGGGGTTTTTTTGTTCAAAGTTGCGTTTTAAAAAAGCCCAACATAATTTTCACCCTTTTTACTGGCAGCTAGGAAAAGGGACTGGTTTTAAGTCATTACTGATGAGGGCAACCCAATTTCCCTTTTCCCGCTGTACTTCAGTTAAAGATTTATTTTTCATTTGAAAAGTTTTTATTTTAGGTTATCGTTGCCTATATGCATTACTTTACTTTATCCCCCCCCGGGAAATTGGGGTTTTAATTTGGCCCTTTATCACCCCTTCGGGTAGTTTGTCCCGGGCACTTTTTAAAGAGTTCGCAGTTTTCTCTGTATATGCTTTTCCGCCTAAATTTTGGGGTCATCTTTCAAAAATTTTGATATTTTAGATACAAGGGCCCGCCCGTCCAGATCGTTGAAAATATCAAAAAAAAAGGGGGACCCAAGACCGAGCCCTGGGCACCCCCCTAAATTTCCCCTAACCAATCAGGGTGTTTTTCGAATTTTTTTTCTTTCCCGTTGTTTACGATTTTGGGAAAACCAATCGCCCAAACCATGAACATAAATTTCTCTCCCAAGCCCTGTGTCCTTAGCTTGGTCCAAAAAAATTTGTTTTTGGGGGAAATGTATCGAAAAAGGGTTTCTGAAAATCCAAAGGGATTTTTCATTTCCGAGGGAATTTTTGCGTCCCAAATTTGAAAAATGACATTAAAAAAAAACCAGTAGGTTTTTTAAGCAGGATTCTCTTATTTTGAAAATCCATGATGCGAAATTTTAAAAAAATTTAGTATTTTTTATCGAGGGAAAAGGGCATATTTTATCCCCCAAAATTTTCTCAAAAGTTTAACAAAATTTCAGACGTTAGACTAAATTTGGGGGATAATTTCTTTCGAGGCTCTTACTCCCCTTTTTTGGGAAAATTTGGGGTTTTAACATTAGCTAATTTTTAAAATACTAGGAACATTTTTGTCCATTTGGGGGAATTTTTTGGGGGATAATCTTTAGTGGAAGCGAAAGTTGATTTTGGGCATTCGCAAGTTTTAAACGCGGGGAAATTTTTGTCCACCCCCACGGATTTTGCCGGGTCAAGTTTCTGCAAAAAACTTTTTACTTTGTTTACTGTTATCTCTTTTCCCATTTCCAATCTATCACTTTCGAGTCCCGCTACAGTTTACCCGGGTTTGGAAGGAGCTTCGTCTTTTTTAATAAATAGCATTAAAAATAAGCATTGAGTACGGGGCTGCCATACTTTATTATATTTACCCAAAATGTTTTTTTTATTTTCAGTGGCCCCAAAACTTGTTTTGACGTTTTTCTTTCTTTGAAAAGTATTGAAAGAACCTTTTTGGGTTTGATTTTTGGGTTTCCCTTTTCAAAATTTTTTTTTATACCACGCTTTTTATTTTTAATTAATCCCTTTTCAACGTGTTTTAAAGTCAATTTTAGTCTTAGAACGCCCCGTCCGCCCTTAGAAACGGGGTTGTTTAAAATTTTTTTACGCTCGGCGCTTTTTTTCCAATTTATTTGTTGAATCTTTATTATTCATCCAAAATGGGTTTGTTTATGTTATTTTAGGCGTTTTCTTTCATGGGAAAATGTTTTTCAAACCCCCCATTGGGTTTTTTGTTTTAATAAAATTAAAACATATTTTCCGCGTTATTACCCTTTGTAAAGGGCAATCCCAAACAAATTTGCTTATACCCTGTGACTTTGTGAAATCCGCTTTATTATAAATTTTGGGAAAATAGTAATAACCGAAATTTTTTGGTTTATGTCTAAATTGCCCAAATTTAAAGCCGCATCTGATTTAAACCCGGATACTGTTTTCCAAATGGTTTACCTATAAGCAGTAATCAATCAAAATCAATGTCGGAGGGGGAAAACCAAAAACTAGGATACTATCGGGGGGAGGGGGGGGGGAAAAAGGGGGAGGGGGGAGGGGCAAGGGGGGAGGGGGGAGGGGGTGTTAGGAAGAGAAGGGGGAAAGGGGAAAGGGGGGAAAAAGGGGAAAAGGGGGAGGAGGGGGGGGGTAATTAGGGTGAGCAGCTTGACTGACGAATTAATGTTGTCGCGTGGAGCCGTTTTGGGGACCTCAATTTCCTTTCCCCTTTTAAGGGGGGGTGGGGTGTGTGTGTGTTTTGGGGTGTGTGTGTGTTTTGTGTGTTTTGGGGTGTGTGTGGGGGGTGTGTGTGTGCGTGGTGGTGGCCCCGTTTCGTGCTGCGTTTCGGGGGCGGCGTGCGTTTGGGGTGGTGGGTGTGTTGTGGGGTTTTTTTTGGGGTGTGTGGTGTGTGTTGTGTGTGTGTGTGTGTGTGTGATTTGTGTGTGTTGGGGTGTGAGATTTGGGTTAATTCTACATAAGTAAGTTTAGCCTCAATACCGATCATAAAATATTTTAGAGACACTAATGTCAAACCGTTGCAGCCCAAATAAAAAAAAACTACAAGAACTAAGTGCAAAATAAACTTTAAAATAATACACCAAAGCAATTATCTATTTTAACATTTTGATACTCTCGTCCTGAAAGATCCTACATCATAAAATTATTAAGTGGATTAAAACAGAAAGACGGTAAGATTGGAAAAAAAAATCAAAATATGTCATCAAAAGAAGTGTCGACTAATTAATACATTATTGAAAAAAATTATTATTCAGCCAAATGGATACCAGAAAATAACACAATTCAGAGTCTGTACCGATAACAACACAAGGAAACCCCCTCAAATAACACAAAAAGTGATTTAGATGTTTTTTGTTGTAGGGATGCCGGAAAAAAGGGAAGATAAGAGGAGTGAGGGGAAGGGAAGTGGCAAGGTAGCGAGGCACCAACAGTCCAACACTGCCCCGTCAGCGTCGCTTTCACAGCGGGGTGAAGGGCTGGAGGCTTTCCATCAAGGGACAACCTGGCGTGATCCTCCTTCTTCCTTCCTTCCAATCCTTGTTTTCCTACCATAGCATCCTCCTCCTCCTCCTTCCTCTTTCTCCAACTACCTGACTTGTGATGATGCTTTTCAATAAGTTGGAGTTTTCATTCCTTCATTCCTTCTCATCTCCTCCTCTTTCTATTCGTTACGATGCCCCCTTTTCCTTCCTTACTATCTACCTCCTCCTCCTCTTCCTCCTTTCCCTACAACCACTTACTATTCCTCCAAACCTGCCATGATTTCACTTTCCTATTTTGCATCCTCTCTCCTCCTCCTCCTTCTAACCTGTCACGATGCCTCATCTTCCTTCCTTCATACCTCCTCCTCAAGATATTCCCTCCTCCCTCCCCCTCCTTTCCCGCTGCCCCTCCGTAAACCCTCGTTCAGCCCCCAGCCCCGGGATCGACCTCATAAGCTTTTTAATTCCCTTCCCCTTTGTCAGATAGGTGGTGAGGGGGGGGACAGATAGGAGGCAAAACCCACACTGGGCCCGTCACTGCCTCTAATGCCTCCCTTCCCTACCTCCTTCTCTTCCTCCTCCCCTTTACTTCGTCAAATGGGTTTTTCCCTCTCACCCCCCTATCAAAATTTTTTATTTCCCCGGCCCCCTTTTTGTATAGTTTTTATCCTTTTTTTTTTAGGGTTTTAATAAATTTTTTTCTATAATTTTAAATTTTTTGGGGGTTTTATTCTTCAGATTTTTTTTGGCCCCCCCCCTCTCTCTCTCTCTCTCTCTCTCTCTCTCTTCCCCTCTGCCCCCCCCCCTCTCTCTTTCTCTTATTGGGCTCCACTAATCCCTGGGAAAACACTGTCCTGCCCCCACAAAAAAAAACAAAACCCCCAAAAAAAACCCCGAGAGAGAGAGAAAAGAGAGAGAAAAGGGGAGAGAGAGGAGAGAGAGGAGAGAGAGAAGAGGAGAAGAGAGAGAGAGGACAGAGAGAGAGAGAGAGAGGGAGGGGCGAGAGGAGAGGGGAGAGGGGAAAGAGAGAGAGACCCCAGGCCGAGAGAGGGGAAGAGCGGGGAGGGAGGGGAGAGAGAGAGAAGATTGATTAAAATTCAATTTTTCCTTTCCCAAGGGCTAAATACCTCCACACTTGATAACATTTTTAAGATTAAAATTTTTGTTTTAAAATGAATCATATTTCTTCTTACTTTCATTTTCACATGTCATATACTGGTATCAGCGGAGTACTCGCTCAGAACACTCATGAATGTAATGGTAACTTTATACGTATGGCAAGTTTTCTGATAGATGACAAAAAAAACCCCACATAGGTAGCTTTGTTACCTGAGATGTTCATTGACTATATAAGGACTTTCAGGCTCTTTCAATGTTAACGACCCAATGCAACCTGTTTATTTTCCAGCTGCGCACGAATTCATCTATCTATCTATATCATATCTAGTTTTGCAGATATAATTCACATTCTAATTTCCAGTGGCCGTAGTTTGCTTGAAATGACGGTGCATCGTACGTCACTTGACTATTTGGTCTATGAAACTTTACCCGAAACCTTGTGGAGAGAAATCCATGCAACCCAGGATGGAGGATTGCTTTATCGAGGACGCGATGCTGGGTTACGTAATGACGTTATCTGAAGGGAATCCAAGCCGTCTGCCTACGCATGCGATGTTCTGGAGGAATTTGCATACTATTGATGCTACACTATTTATTGGTGAGGGAGGAAGGAGGATGGAGGAGGAAGGCTGTGAGAGGAAGAGTGATAGGGTAAAAACATCAGTACTTCCAAATAAACGAACACGATACATGCACAGAGTAGAAAGAAAAAAAATGTGAAATTAAAAACATGAATAAAGAAAGAGCTAAACAAGATAATGAATAAGCAAGAACAAAATAAATAAATGCTCATATGAGACTTTATAAGATACACAGAACTTCCTTTGACCTAAATTTAATTATTTGACACGTAATTCTTGTATCGAAGAAAATAAAACACGAGGAAAAAAAACACTTTAGAAATAGCGAATCCTCCTACCACCAACACCACCCCCACAACCATTATCACTCGCACTAGAACACCCATCTATTATATCAAATATATTACCTTACAGACACGTTAAGGCACCGCCTTTGGGGAGGCGGTTGCCGAGTGGTTAGCGTCTTGGAGTCAATCAATCAATCATTGGGGGCATACGCCAGGGGCGCGTCGCCTCGCCCACCCTACGACGCCACTCCCGGGGGTCACCACGCGCGAGTTCCCATCCAGGCTCCTTTCCTATACCAAGCAACTCTCGACAAGAAACATCAACTTGCCCCAGCCACGAGCCTTGTGGGCGCCCCCTTGGCCTCCTCCACACCGGATTGTCTCTTACAGATACAACCCGATGGGAAGGATCGGTTTCAGGGTAGCGTGCCACATGCCCATATAGCCGAAGTTGGCGCTGACGGATTATGCAGGTAATAGGCCTCGATTCAGTCTCACGGTGCAATCGCTGATTTGACACGTAATCATCCCAGCGATACCCCATGATTCTGCGAAGACACTTATTACCAAAGGCATTGATTCGTCTCTTCAAGTCACTTTTTAGTGTCCATGTCTCACAACCATAGAGTAAGACAGGGATCACAAGCGACTTGAAGATCCGGATCTTTGTCCTCCTGCACAGGTACCGACAACGCCAAATACTCCCGCTGAGCGAGTCCATAACACCGTGGGCTATGCCAATCCGCCGTAAGACTTCTTGACGTGACCCGCCGTCATTATGGACTGCGCTACCAAGGTATGTAAAACTTTCCAAGATCTCAATGTCCTCGCCACACGCATGAACAGACTGTACTGCTTCATCTAGTAAGTCTCCAAATACCTGGACCTTGGTCTTGAGTCAGGAGACCTCAAGTCCCAAAGGCTTTGCCTCCTCGTGCAGCGCCTCGAGAGCCATCACCAGGACCTCCAGCGACTCAGCAAAGATTACTGCATCATCGGCAAAAACAAGATCAGTGATCTTGGTGTTGCCGACGGATGCTCCACAATCACTTTGATCTACAACCTTGTCCAATACCCAGTCCATACAAGCGTTGAAAAGTGATGGGGCAAGGACGCACCCTTGCCTCACTCCTGTATTCTAACTGTACAGGAAAGAAGCTGGATACACCTGCCGCACACACGTCTTGGAGTGCTGAACTCAATGTCCCGGGTTCGAATCCTGCCGGGGGCAACTCTTTCAAGAGCCTGGTAGGGGAGCAGAAGGTCCCGAGTTCAAGTCTCACCAAGGAGCAACTGTCAAATCCATCGTCGAGTGGCCGAAGCAACCCACATGCAGCGTATACCTGTCTGCCGATTGTGAGTGTGACGGTGGACTATAGGGGCTGCCTGCGCCTAAACTGAAGAACCGAACATCACAGCAAATGGGATCTTCACCTGAGACCACAGGCGTCACTATAAAAATCTAGCCTGCGCCACCAACGGGCGAGACTCTCTATATGCCTACAGGCGCTATAGGCTACAACGTAAAAAAAAAAAAAAAAAAAAAAAAAAAAAAACATTTACAGGTGTGATAAAAGAACAGGTGAAGGAGAAGTGGGAGGAGGAGGAGGAGGAGGAGATATACGAGAACGAGGACGAATAGGAGGAAGGAAAGAGGATGTCGACGAAAAATGAGGAAGGGAAAAGAGGACAAGGGAGACAAGGGACGAGAAAGAAAAGGAGGGATGAAAAAAAAGATAGGGAGGAGAAAAGGAGATACAAAACAATACAAAAAAACAAAATTTTTTTATTTATTTATATATTTGTTCTGCGAATGTTTGCTACTAGGTACAGTATGAATGGACACTCCTGCCCCCCTCATCCTTCCTGCAACACACTGCCGACACAAATCCCACAAAATAAGCCACATGTTTAAAGCTTGTTTAAGCAACATGTTTACAGCTTGTTTAAAGCACGGGCAGTCCATCAAGTCCGTTGAGGAATGTTCAGATGCCACTTGTCAATTATAGACGAAGCATTTAAAAAGTATCGCCTTCCTTCCCGCGAGTATTTGAACAGAGGCGCATTGGTATGAGTATCATTATTTTCATAATGAGTGGCAAGAAAGACCTAACAAAAGAGCAAATTAAAGTTATTGTATCTCTACACAAGGCAGAGAGGCCAGTGGAAGAAATATCAAGGATTGTGGATGTTACGAGGAGATGTGTGCATAAGTGGGTGGAAAGTTTGACGGTGGTTTGCATCGTCGCGACAGCCGCGACACCAGAACATTATAAGTGGCCAGGGCGAGGATGTAAAAGTCATATCGCAATATTTTTCTTGCTCTTAATTGAGGATGGGCATCCACTTGACGTTTCATGACATTTAGGGTACTTGCTGATGTTTTACACCCTCGCCCTGGCCACTTATAATGTTCTGGTGTCGCGGCTGTCGCGACGATGCAACCCACCGTCAAACTTTCCACCCACTCATGCACACATCTCCTCGTAACATCCACAATCCTTGATATTTCTTCCACTGGCCTCTCTGCCTTGTGTAGAGATACAATAACTTTAATTTGCTCTTTTGTTAGGTCTTTCTTGCCACTCATTATGAAAATAATGATAGTCATACCAATGCGCCTCTGTTCAAACTACTTGCGGGAAGGAAGGCGATACTTTTTAAATGCTTCGTCTATAATTGACAAGTGGCATCTGAACATTCCTCAACGGTCTTGATGGACTGCCCGTGCTTTAAACAAGCTGCCATATGTAAGATATCTCTCGCGGAAGTCAGTAGGCTGCCATAGAGTACATTTTCTGAATTCCCATATGGAAGCACTGTGTTATGATGTCGTGAACAATGCTTTGGCGCGCTGTGTACTGAGAGCATCATTATATGTATAAGTTCATACGTGGACGTGCAAGAGTATACACTTAAGTCCCAATACTGAGCCTAGAGTATGAAGTTTAATACTGTGGCCGTAATTATTAATGACAGCCTTAATGGGTCGTGAGGTGCGTGGAAGGCAAGACTATTAACCTCAAGATCAATAGACTTAGTCCAGCAGCCAACTAGCTTAACCTGTAAGTGGAGTATATACAATGTTTTTGGGTTGATTTGGGTGACTGAGTCCATAAATAATAAGAATCCGCTTGATGACACCCTGTCACCTCGGGACATTTTTTCTAATTTGCATAAAATTAAGATGGCCGCCAGTGTTCTACTGAATATACTATAATTAAGATATCTCGGCATCTAGAAGGGATTTTTTAAACAATCTAAAATGTTTTAACGGGGCTTTAAGACATTAGGAACCCAATGGAATAACTTTTATTATGATTTGACAACTCCTTCATTTCCATAAATCCAAGATGGCCGCCGTCAAACCTTTCGGGAGACCGGTTTCATGTCACTACGCTATCTAATTACTATTTTGGGCTCAGTGACCTAAATCAACTAAAAAAAATTGTATATACTCCACTTCCAGGTTAAGCTAGTTGGCTGCTGGACTATCCAGGCATTATTATACTAGTACGTTATGATATACAGATGTTACAACCTTGTAGTGGCAAACCACTACTAGTATACAGTTCAATGTCTCGTTGTTTTTTCTAATGTAATATATTCTATTTTCAGTGAAAGAAATATGGAGGAAGAAGAGTGTTATTTCAAGTGGAAGTTTGGATGTGATCCTGGTGCCAAAGACTTGAGCTCTGCTGGGAGTGCAAGAATAAAGACAATCATCAAGTATAGCAAACAATATGGTGATGGCCTACATGTGGTGCTACAAGAAAAACTTGACGCTAACAGTGACCTTACGATTCAGTGTCACAGAAACATGTGTGTCGACATATGTTTCACAACAACAGGTAAATAGACACCTCAAAAGACAAGGAATCCCACCACAGAAGTCGGCAAGTATATTAAAGAAAAAACGACGTTCTAGTGCATCTAGCTTTGAGTTCCTGCACCATTGTATATTCTGTGGATTTCCGTCTAATATTGAAAAGGATCCAAAGCACCCCGATCGCTGGAGGCGTGCTGTTTTATGCAGGACCGCTGATCGAGGTAGTGGTGCAGAATCATTCAAAGACTTAATTCTTGAAACATGTGACACTCGAAATGATGGCTGGGTTAGCGAAGTGAGAGTACGTGTCCGGGGAGCGCTCAGTGACTTGCATGCTGCCGATGCTCGTTACCATGTTGATTGCATGTCGAAATTCCTGGGCGAAAGATCGGTCAAGTATGCATCTGCAAGCGTATCACATGCTGGACAAGATGACGATGCTTTCAATGCGCTTGTTACCGAACTTGTTCAAGACCTTTCTCAAATCTGGAACTCTGTAGAGTTGTTCCAGTTGTATGAAGACAAGGGGGGTACCAGACTGACGGCACGAAAATAATTGGTGAAACAACTTTCACATCACTTTGGTGAAGATCTCCTTGTGCTATCGTCTCCTGGCGTAGCTAACCTCGTTGTATTTAGAAGCAAAACCTTGGGTCTCCTAAAACTGGTTCCATCTGATGACTATTGTGAACTAGATAGTGCAATCAACAGTGTGGGAAAGAAGATCATTCAAGAACTCCAAGATGTAGAGCACAGTAAACGGCATTATGACATCCGAATTGACAAAGACAGTGCCGCAGACTGTGTAAGTGACACACTATTTCATCTGCTAGCGAAAATATCTCCGAAACTAGATAAAACTCTACCAGCAATACTCATTGGCAATATCGTTACCAGTTTGCTGAGGAACATCCCAACAACGCTTCAGATTGCACTAGGTATGATTATGAAAGACTCAAAGGACATAGTAAAACAACTGCATCATTTTGGAGTCTCTTGCTCATATGATGAAATTTTTCGCTTCAAGAAATCGGCCGCAGTAGCAGCCGCCACAGAAAACAGTCTGACTGGTTTATCTGATTGTCATGTGGGGTTAGTGCAGGCAGTCGCTGACAACTTTGATGCGGACATATCTTCTCAAAATGGAAAGTTGTCTATACGTTCCTTAGCTCTACTCCTGACACAGACACAACAGACATCTGTATCACAGGATGCTGTGCAGCAAACGATCCTCCGTGTGAAGAAAGATGATATGCCAACTCCAATTCAATATGAATTGTACTGATGTACTTACTGTTCATTGTTTATTGGATGTACTGTTTGAAGAGAATATCTGTGATAATCTCGTGTCTCTTAGATATTTCATGGAGACAACTTTCCATCAACAGAGTACGCTATCTGGTAGAATTAAGTATTTATTATTAATAATTAATTATAATATCTAATCTTGGATTTATGCAAATGAAGGATTTGTCAAATCATAATAAAAGTTATTCCATTGGGTTCCTAATGTCTTAAAGCCCCGTTAAAACATTTTAGATTGGTTTAAAATCCCTTCTAGAAGCCGAGATATCTTAATTATAGTATATTCAATAGAACACTGGCGGCCATCTTGGTTTTATGCAAATTAGAAAAAATGCCCAAAGGTGACAGGGTTGTCAAGCGGATTGTTAATATTTATGGTCTCAGTGACCCAAATCAATCAAAAAACATTGTATATACTCTACTTCCAGGTATACCCCTAAAATCCCATTTGGCTGCCAGACTAACTTTTAAAAGGTCCCTCCACGGCTAAACTGAAAATTTTCTCTGGTGCGCGTGACGTCAGCGGATGTGTGGAGGTAAGCCTCGCTCCAAAACAGGTCGCCAGTCTTGAATGAACAAGGGCAGAGAGCGTATCTTCTGTGCTCCGTTTTCTATGTATGTTCACGGTTCTGTGGTGAGGATTTTTTTTTTTTTTGTTTTTCTTTCTATTTTCGCCTCTATTTGAACCTCCTCCTCCACCTCTTTCACCTTCTATCAACCATCGTCACCTCCTCCTCCTACCTTTCCACTCTACTCCAAAGCCTCTAATGCACCACCATCCATCCACCTATTCATCCATTATTGTCCTCCTCCAAGCCATTCTCTGTTCATGATAAATAATAATGAGCTTTCTCTGGAAATTGGATAGGGGTGATTTGCGTTGATTGAATGTCGTGTATGTGTTATTATGACCTTTAAGACGAACGAGAGAGAGAGAGAGAGAGAGAGAGAGAGAGAGGAGAGAGAGAGAGAGAGAGAGAGAGAGAGAGAGAGAGAGAGAGAGAGAGAGAGAGGAGAGAGAGAGAGAGAGAGAGAGAGAGAGAGAGAGAGAGAGAGAGAGAGAGAGAGAGAGAGAGAGAGAGAGAGAGAGAGAGAGAGAGAGAGAAGAGAGAGAGAGAGAGAGAGAGAGAGAGAGAGGAGAGGAGAGAGGAGAGAGAGAGAGAGAGAGAGAGAGAGAGGAGAGAGAGAGAGAGAGAGAGAGAGAGAGAGAGAGAGAGAGAGAGAGAGAAAGAAAAAAAGAGAAAAAAAACACGTGGCCTGGGAGATCATCGTCTGTTCCGGAGAGGCTGGAGTCGAGCTTTTTCCCGACCCAACTTTTTTAGTAATAATAGTTCCGAAGATGTGCTGTGGATAATTACGACCACACGACTCTGCCGCCACCACCACCACACGACTCTGCCGCCGCCACCACCACCATCACACGACCACCACCACCACCACCACCATCACCACCACCACACGACCACCACCACCACCACACGACCACCACCACCACCACACGACTACCACCACCATCACACGATCACCACCACCACAATCACACGACCACCACCATCACACGACCACCACCATCACACGACCACCACCACCACAATCAAACGACCACCACCACCATCACACGACCACCACCACCACCACACGACCCCGCCACCACCACTACCACACTGGGAGGGACGGGGGGGGGGGAAGAGGGAAGAGGGAGCAGTAAGAAATAAGAAGTGCGAAGAGTGAGGTGGGAAGGAGGGAAGGAAGGGGAGGGATGAGAAGGAAAGAAAGGAAGAAAGAAAAAGGAGAGGGAATGAATCGAATGAAAATAATGCAATACTGTAATATGAGTGTATTTACAAGACGATAACAAAAGTATACAATATTATCCATTAGCCAGTAAAGGTCTTAAACACACAAAGATGGACCTCTCGCTGTCTATCCTTCCTTCTACTTTATTTCATTTTTCCTCACACTAACTCTTCTTCTATCACTCTATATTCTATATACTTTTCGGGCCTGAAAGTGTACAATTTATCTTACCAGCCACTGGCGAGTATTTAAAAAAAATTACCAGCCAAGAAGAAAAATTACTAGCCAGAGTAAAATTAACAAATAATTATTGACTACGGCACCACTGTGTGTGTGTGTGTGTGTGTGTGTGTGTGTGTGTGTGTGTGTGTGTGTGTGTGTGTGTGTGTGTGTGTGTGTGTGTGAGTGTCAAGATTGTTGAGTGATGTGTGTGTCACAGCGTGGTGGTGTCAGGTTGCAAACTAGTTAGATGTTCCCACAATTGAGTTGTTAATTAGTTCCCGCTAGATACGTGGTGTGAAGATGAGGCCATGCAAAGGGGGGTGGTGCGCCTTGGAGCCACGTGAGAGAAACCAGGGTGCCTCTTGAAGGGCTGTCTCACTCGCCACTGACAAGCAGAAAAATTATCATTACACTCGCCACTGGCGAGTGAGAAATAAATTTTATCCGGCATGTAATGTATTTACTCGCCATGGCGAGTAAAATAAACTTTCAGGCCTGCTTTTGTTCCCCCCTCACTTGTCTTAAAACATGTCGTGACGTGACGTGTCGTGTCTTGTCCTGACAAACGAAGCTATTTAACTACATCACAACACTTTCACGCCACAATAACTGTCCCTGCACAAAAATTTCATAAAAACCACATCATTATTTAGTGACATTTTTCTTTAGTGCCAAATTCTTTCCTGTCATTTTTTTCCAATAAGGTTTGGTCCGTGTTTCTTATATGCCCGTATAACTATATTAACAGTAATAACAATAACATCAGTAACAACACAAGATATACCGGATGGAAATGAAATGGCAATGATGATAATATAATAATAATAGAGTGTATGTTGTAGGTTTGAGAGTCAAATGAGAGGGCAAAAATGGAGTAGGGATGGAGTGGGAGAGAATAGTGAATGAGAAACTGAGAGGGATGGAGTGAGCAAGTTTGGATAGAGGACGTAGAGGGAGAGAGGAAGGAAGAAAGGAAGGGAGAGAGGGAGGATGAAGGAAGACAGGCAGGAAGAAAGGAGGGAAGGAAGATTATACACTGGATGCAGAGGGGGAAAAATAACATCACAACAGAATGGCAAGCACATGCACCAGTTCAGACGTTCACATTTCAAAACACAAAAAGAGGAAAAAAACAGAAAAAAGTGACATAGGTAAATCGTACTTTATGCTAGATAGGCCAAAGGGGAAAGGAAATGTTTTTAGGCCTAAATTTCGATAAAGTGCCTGATTGGTGGCGGTATATATGACAATGCTTATACAAATACCTGACAAAACAATGCTGACGGGACAGATATTTTACATCCCAAATAATGAAAGGATAGAGTGAGGGAGAGAGGAAAGGAAGGAGGGAAGGGGGAGGATGTAAGAATATATGTAAATCGATATGGATAAATGTAGTGAATATATGTAAATCGATAAACAAATAAAGGAAGTATTCAAGAAGTATGATATATAGGAAATATAAGAAAGAGAGGTTGGAGAAGACAAGAATGATGATGATGAGGAAAAAGGAAGAAATAATGAAGAAATGAAGTGCGAAAGTAGAACGGCTTTACCACGAAGACAGCGTTCTCTCTCTCTCTCTCTCTCTCTCTCTCTCTCTCTCTCTCTCTCTCTCTCTCTCTCTCTCTCTCTCTCTCATATAATCCGTGTTAATATACAAAAATTCGCTTATGGCTTTAACACCATTGATGAATGAAAAAAAAGAGGGACACAATTTTTTCTCTTTTTCAAGCCACGTTTTGGGAAAATGGACCATATTAACCTGTAGTATATAAAATGCAGTTTTTTTTTCAACTCTCAAAATAAAATAAACAAAACATATCCCCATCCCACTAAACCAGACTTCACCCGGCAAAAAATAAATAATAATAATGATAATAAATCAAATAAATGCATATATAAATATATATATAAATATCTAAAAAATATATAAAGCTCATAGTTTTGACATTTTGAAAGGAAAAGTAAAAAAAAAAAATATGTATAGAAGAATTAGAGTTTATATTTTCCCTCTTCCTCTCTCCTATCTGCCTTTCTACCTTCCCTATATACTTTCTCTGTTATCTTCTAAACGTCTACCATCCTCCACCTATCAATAATTACTTGCCAATCCTGTCCTGGCTACATGAATCAGGCAGTTAACTTTTCTCTTTACCTTCCTGTTACCTTATTTCTTTCCTTCATTCCCTCCCTTCTCCTCCTTCACTCATTACTTCCTCCCATTCATTCATTCCTTCATTGCGCTTTACAATCTTCCTTCTTTCCTTATTCTAGTAATCTGTTCATCCATCCTTCCTTTCTTCCTTCCCTCCCTCCTCCTTTCTTTATTATGTAATCTGTTGCAATCTAATTTATTATCTATTATTTATCAGTTGTTAAACTAATCTGTACATCATTCCTTCGTTCCCCTTCCCTTCTTTCCTTCTTTTCCTTTTCTTTCCCCTCCTTCCTTCCTTTCCTTTCCTCCCTCCCTTTAATACCCTGAAAAATCAACATATCCCTTCTTTCTCCTTCCCCCTCCTCCCCTCCCTCCTGCAGTCCACGCACACGACAAACGCCCATCCTTCAAGGTGATGGAAAGCGAGGCGCCGTTGCAGACATTGCTCTTAGCGATGTAACCCTTTTTGTCTCCGTCTTGTTGCAGTAAACACGGGGACGGGTGAGGAGGGGGCGGGTAACAGAGAGAGAGAGAGAGAGAGAGAGAGAGGAGAGAGAGAGAGAGAGAGAGAGAGAGAGAGAGAGAGAGAGAGAGAGAGAGAGAGAGAATATCAGAAAACACACAAACGGGGTTCAGGATATAAAGTGAGACATAAAACCGTACAATCTCCGTCCGTCAGCACCTCCGTCAGGGCAGTAGTAGTAGTAGTACCCCGGAGGCTGCCACCATCAGGCCAGGGTCCGCGGCGGCGGAGGGAAGAGGGAGGGAGGAGAGAGGAGGGGAGGGAGGAGGGAGGAGGGGAGGGAGGAGGGAGGAGGGGAGGGAGGAGGGAGGTCGGGAGGGAGGAGGGAGGAGGGGAGGAAGAAGGAAGCAGGAGCAGGGAAGCAGGGAAGAGGAAAGGAGGGAGGAATACATTGGAAGAACAGACACCAGGATAGCTAGTAGTCTATAACGAGTGTAGATGCTGAACTATATACTATAACTATCAAACTACATGTAAGAGGACAGATGGAAAAGGATACCATGCCCCTGAAGAAGATAGACAGAGTCAAAGACAACCAGAACTGGGCAGTATTTAAATTCATTTGTATTTAAATACGTATTTAAATACATTTGTGTATTTAGAAATGTATTTATAAATACATTGTTTGCCATGTATTCAATACACTATTTAAATACTTTTATGAGTATTTAAATACATTGTATTTAAATGCTCATAATATAAAAATGTAAATACTTTTTTCACAGTAAATTTAGCCATAAACCTGCCCCAATATCTGGCAACCCTAATATTTCAGTGAACCAGTGTTTCCAATGGCAAGGAAATTTCCTTATTTTTAGGAAATTTAGGCCTGAGAAGGAAATTTCTAAGGAAACGCAAAATCTAAGGAAATCCTAAGGAAATCCATTTTTGTCGGACATGTCAAAATTTGTGTATTTAAAATGTATTTACAAATGTATTTATATACAATTGATGTATTTAGTATCTAGTATTTAAATACATTCGTAAAATGTATTTAGTATTTAGTATTTAAATACATTTCTCCCATGTATTTAGTATTTAGTATTTAAATACATTCAATATATTTAGTGCCCAGCTCTGAAGACAACTGTATACAGTAGTCTCTGACAAAGTAAAAGAAATGTTTGGTTAAGGGAGATAATAATTATCATATAGTAGTGAAGCATGTATGGGGTGGTAGAGTAGGGTGTGGAGGGAAGAAACACGTGCTGGGAGCAGGGGAGAGAAACAAGGGTGGAAGGATAGGAAGGAGGGAAAGTGTAGGGGGGTGACTGTGCCCTTCTCGCTTACTGATAAACAAACCAAGCGCTAAGGACCGGTGTCGCGTGGGCAAGTGTCTGTTTACTAAAAGCAGTCCGCTTACTAACAAAGGCAAAGAAAACAGGCGCTGAGGGGAATACTTACTAATATTGACTTGATCAACAAAGGCATGTCCGGGCGTCTTACGACAACAAACCCGTCTTTATTTATCAACAAAAGGGGGGGGGGGCACGAAGTGTAACACTCGCCGACATCGGCGAGAATTCCTATATCGGCGACAGTTATAGGTATGGTTTTGAGCATATATTGAGCATTCAATTTCGTACAGAAATGTCTTAACCACCCATATATACCCCCATCTCCTGCTCAGAGGACATTTCTATACGAAATTAAATGCCTCATATATCATATATGCTCAAAACCATACCTATAACTGTCGCCGGTAGGAATTCTCGCCGACGTCGGCGAGTGTTCCACTTCGTGCCCCCCCCTCCCCCTTTAATGATAAATAAAGACGGATTTGTTGTCGTAGGACGCCTGGACATGCCTTTGTTGATCAAGTCAATATTAGTAAGTATTCCCCTTAACACCCGTTTTCTTTGCCTTTGTTAGTAAACAGACTCCACCTCACAAACCTCCTCACAAAGAGAGAGAGAGAGAGAGAGAGAGAGAGAGAGAGAGAGAGAGAGAGAGAGAGAGAGAGAGAGAGAGAGAGAGAGAGAGAGAGAGAGAGAGAGAGAGAGAGAGAGAGAGAGAGAGAGAGAGAGAGAGAGAGAGAGAGAGAGAGAGAGAGACTTCTGTACTTCCAGTCATCCAGTGTCATGGGACTTTCGTAATTAAGTCCCATGTTAATATTTTCACATTAAGAGGTGAGACAAGAGGATAAGAGAGTAGGGTAAGGACAGGGGAGAGATCTTATGGGAGGGGCAAGGGGAGGCTACACTCTGCTCACCTCTTCAGGACGAGCAAAAAAAAAAACCCAACACCTCCCCTCCCCCTCACCCCCTACCATGGAGGTAGAATATAAAGGGAGGGGCCGAGGCGCGAGAACAGTGAGGTCATTCAGGTCGGCCGGCGGCCATACAACGACTGGCAGAAAGGACTCAAGGAGGTTGTAGGAGCCGCTCCCTTGCCCTGAGCTGACGCCACCCTGGCCGCCCTGCATTCATTCATTCAGCATACAAGGTACCTGCTGGATGGACGTGTTAACGTGTGTGAAGAAAAAGAAGAAAGAAGAATGATATGCTAGATATTGCGCGTGGTAACTGCCTCCCCCTGGAATCTGTACCAATACTAACTGTACCTAGCCAATGTAATGATGCAGTGACTCAACATTCAGTAACGATCATAAACACTTCTCTTGTGAAAAGCAGAGTTAAAGATGAAACCACTAAATCAGATAATATAGAGGAAAATGATTACATGTATATTCCCACTGCTTCACACTTATCAAAGTGCTCCAACAAAATCGTTGCATACATTGCCGGCTTCGTGGTGCACAGTCTTGGCAAATCTTTGCATTGCGAGGCCTGTATTGACGCTTTGACCTTGAGAGAAGCCACTGCCTTATCAACCTTAAAACCAAAGGGAGATTAATATATCCCACAGATGACGTAATAGACATTTGTGTAACAAGTGAAAAACTTATTATATAAATCATGGCCAGAACAAAAGCTCCACATTTTACACTGGGGAGAGTGAACTTTCATAAGGTGGTAAATGCAGTCTTACAGACTTACGTTAGTAAAAGTATATTCCTTAATCTTAGTGATCATATGTTTGACACAGAGCCCCATGTAAATCACTTACTTTTACTAACTAAGGCAGTTGCCGAAAAATATTTGCAGGTGAGATGTCACTATACTGGGAAACAGATAACTGCCAAGTTGCAGGACAGAGTTAGAGTTAGGAGTCGCCAAATATACACAAAACTCATTCATTTCACTGGCCAGTAGCATACACACACTCTCTCTCTCCCTCTCTCTATGTACATATAGTCATTTAAGTATTATAATTTTTGTACTTATATTTTACTCTTTTATGTAGTTGTACTGATGGTGATGTGGTGGTGTTGATGGTGAAGTTGATGTGGTAGTTGTACTGATGGTAATGTGATGGTGTTGATGGTGAAGTTGATGTGGTAGTTGTGCTGATGGTAATGTGATGGTGGTGATGGTGAAGTTGATGTGGTAGTTGTACTGATGGTAATGTGATGGTGGTGATGGTGAAGTTGATGTGGTAGTTATACTGATGGTGATGTGATGGTGTTGATGGTGAAGTTGATGTGGTAGTTGTACTGATGGTGATGTGGTGGTGGTGATGGTGAAGTTGATGTGGTAGTTGTACTGATGGTAATGTGATGGTGGTGATGGTGAAATTGATGTGGTAGTTGTACTGATGGTGATGTGATGGTGGTGATGGTGAAATTGATGTGGTAGTTGTACTGATGGTGATGTGGTGGTGTTGATGGTGAAACTGATGTGGTAGTTGTACTGATGGTGATGTGATGGTGGTGATGGTGAAGTTGATGTGGTAGTTGTACTGATGGTGATGTGGTGGTGTTGATGGTCAAGTTTATGTAGTAGTTGTACTGATGGTGATGTGGTGGTGTTGATGGTGAAGTTGATGTGGTAGTTGTACTGATGGTGATGTGGTGGTGGTGATGGTGAAGTTGATGTGGTAGTTGTACTGATGGTGATGTGGTGGTGGTGATGGTGAAGTTGATGTGGTAGTTGTACTGATGGTGATGTGGTGGTGGTGATGGCGAAATTTATAATTCATCGGTCCCTATCTTATATATGAGTGTATATTATTCCGATAGGAATATATCCGCGCTACTATAGTGTGCGGTCTACCGCACATTTTCGGGATATTTGCACTTCAGGCTGCAACTTACTATTGTTGTAATTATAATATTGTCTCATATCTCCTCTGTCTACACTATAGTTAATACAAATATACACAAAACTCATTCACTTCACTGGCCAGTAGCATACACACACTCTGTCTGTCCCTCTCTCTATGTACATATAGTCATTTAAGTATTATAATTTTTGTACTTATATATCACTTTTTCATGTATTTCTTATTTATGTCTTAAATAAAAGTTGCAATATAATAATACATGTGTGTAATACCCATCAAACCTCCCTGGAAATAACGCACAGTGCGTTGTGAGAAGCGAGTTCTGCCAGTCGTGGGCGGAGCTTCAGCCCGACAGCCGAACCTCACTATCTGGTGAAGACCGGGGCTGGGAGGGCACCTCCAGATATATACTACCTCCATGCCCCCTACTGAGGACACAGCATTTCACAACAGTTTCGATGCCACTCAAAAATATTCCCATAATTTTACGTGGGTTTCATCTGTGTATCTGTCTGTCTGTGTGTCTATCTGGCTGGCTGTTCATCTGTGTGTCTGCCTGTCTATCTGTCTGATTATATCTGTATCTTTTTGACCAAGTGATTTTATATCTTGTCTATTTTTCATCTTATTGACTTATTTGTCAGTGCGTCTCTCTCTCTCTCTCTCTCTCTCTCTCTCTCTCTCTCTCTCTCTCTCTCTCTCTCTCTCTCTCTCTCTCTCTCTCTCTCTCTCTCTCTCTTTTATCTCTCTCTCTGGTCTGTATAGGTATTTTTCGTAGTTACCTCCGCCAGCGAAGTTGGAGGGGTTATGTTTTCACCCCGATCTGTCTGTCTGTCTGTCTGTCTGTCTGTCTGTCTGTCTGTCTGTCTGTCGTCTGTCTGTGTCTGTACTCGTGTTAGTGTACAGATCTCTCGAAAAGTTACGAATAGATTTGGACCAAACTCGGTATACCAAGTCTATTTGGTATAAGGAAGGACTGATTTAATTTTGGATGAAATCTATTGACAAGTGTTGCCATGGCAACCAATTGATGAAATATTCGGCCGGAGGTATGCGCTCATACTGAGTGCATTAATATAATATATATAGTATATATATATATATATTAATATATATATTAATATATATTAATATATATAATATATATATATTTATAAATAATATATATATATATATATATATTTTATTCTTTTTCTCCTTTTTTTTTTTACTTTTTTATATTCGGGCGGAGGTATGCGCCCTACTGAGTGCCCCCCCCCCCTATTTTCTATATTTCTTTCATTTTCTCACATATTTGAAGCCTAAGGCCCGTCTACACTATCAGTGGCCACCTATGGTGCTCGAGCACGCAACTCATCAGTTACAAGGGGTGGTGGTGAAGGATGGCAGAGACCACCGACCAGCAGTTTGCCCGTTCACACTGTACTGAGTCCCCTACGTTCTCCCATATCCAGTGTGCGGGTAGCTGCTGCCCGTGTTGGTTGAGCGATAATTACTGGCCTGCAGTTGTGCCAGATAACATAGGCCATTATCAACCCTGTGAAATAATACGGTACATCGTACATACGTACCAGGTACATCCCAGGGATTTGCAGACCGTATGCTCCATAACTATCAAAGTTCTACTAATTTCATACTGTATAATCCATACACCGGGACATCTGGCATGGAAATTAACTGTCTAGTTCAACGCAGACGTTTCGGTGCATCTGGTAACACTGCTGGGATGTAGCACACGTGGCCACGCCCGGATATATAGCTCGGTCATGAACACTGAGCTCTATAATAACTGGAGGGGCTATCTTCTGTCAGCGCCGCGCAGTTTGTTGTGTCGCCACCAGGGCGGCGCTCTCGCACTTGACGGCCATCTCGAGACACCACTCAGCCGCGGAAGTTGAACTGCTGCCCTGTGTTTACTGGAAATTATTTCTTGAATTACAATCAAGATGGTGCATTGTGCAGCCTACGGTTGCAAAAATGGGCACAAGAATACTTCAAGAAAAATTGGGATAACGTTTCACAGGTAAGCAAAGCACACTTAGTCCTATTTATTCTGAATATTGAGGAGTCGTAAATATATCTTGTTTCAGTAGATTCACTGTTTCTGTCAACATGTTTGATATTGTCAGCATGTTACAGTGATATATCGGATACATAAGTGCAGTGACCATATACATTTAAAAATCATTACTTCACTACTCAAATATATGCCATATTTTGCTCGCTATTAATAATTGATGTTTAGCGGAAGGTATACTGCTTCTGTCAACATGACGTATGTTTTAAATATATGACATGGATGCATATATGCAATATCTATATACACTGAAGCGTTTCAACCTAGTCTATATGTCAAATTAACTTTGTAAGGGATAAATAAAGTCCACGGATCAGTGTAATATGCTACAGTCTTAGGACGTAACTAGAGAGTAGAGATGCTTGAATTTGTTTCCATATAAAGCTGAAATACATCAGGTTACTTCATCACACCGGCGTATGACTATCACATACTTCGTTCTTTAGGCGGAAATTTTTCACAACGTATGAAAATATTGTGAACATTTATAGTCAGCACGATTATGTCGATCAATGCCTAATTTTCATTTCTCCATATAAATTGCTACTTCAGTTATTTTCGCTACCGATAATGTGAATTTTCGATATATAGCTTGATTTTAACAATGAGAGAGAGAGAGAGAGAGAGAGAGAGAGAGAGAGAGAGAGAGAGAGAGAGAGAGAGAGAGAGAGAGAGAGAGAGAGAGAGAGAGAGAGAGAAAAAAAAAATTACTTCGATCAATACGACGCAATATTCTGACTACAAATACCTCAAAATGGTAATATTTCGAAGCAGGTACTGTATACTAATATTTCATTTATCTTTATTAATAAGGATATACACATATAATTATTAAAGGAGGAAGAAAAAACAAGCTGAGTGCTGCAGTGCAGCATTAAGGCTTTGGGACTATTGTGCGGTGCGCCGATGGTGTTTCAATATGGCTGCCCGAAGTCACGCGCTCCGAGAGGAGAGCGCCCCTCCAGTTCATATAGAGCTCAGTGGTCATGAACTGCCTCGGTCAAGGATGGTGCTTCAGTTGTTTGCGTCTACACTATCATTTTCCGGGAACTCGCCGTTACCATGCTCCAAAACCACAGGTGCCCACTGATAGTGTAGACGGGCCTAAAAAAGGCCCGTCTACACTATCAGTGGCCACCTACGGTGCTCGAGCACGCAACTCAGCAGTTTTGAGGGATGGTGGTGAAGGATGGCAGAGACCACCGACCAGCAGTTTGCACGTTCACACTGTACTGAGTCCCCTACGTTCTCCCATATCCACTGTATCCAGTGTGCGGGTAGCTGCTGCCCGTGTTGGTTGAGCGATAGGTACTGGCGTGCAGTTGTGCCAGATAACATGGGCCATTATCAACCCTGTGGAATACTACGGTACATCGTACACACGTACCAGGTACATCCCAGGGATTTGCAGGCCGTATGCTCCATAATATAAAACGTCTATAATTTCACACTTAAAACCCCTACACCGGAACGTCTGGCATGCAGTTTTTATGTCTAGTTAAACGAGATTTTCTGTGCATCGGGTAAACTGTGGATAAGGAATTAAGGAAAAGGGAAGGTGGGCCCTTGTGGGCGAAAACCCCTGCTCTATGCACTTGCGGGCGCTTAGATGGGCCCACGTCGCCCTTCAGGGAAAATAAACAAAAGGCCCACAAGGGCCCACTGGCTACTGCCCCCAACACAAAAATGCCGCCCGTCGCCTTCGCTATTGCTACTGTGTGTGTGAAAGAAGAGACGTAAACACCCTGGGTGAGGCTGCAGTTTTTCCCCAAAGATGCTAGAAGGTATGAAATTTGTTTTAAAGGATATTTGAGTCAATAAAAAAAAAACCAGCGTGACCAAATATCCTTAAAAAAGAGTACCCCTTTAGAGCGCTCCCCCCCTTGTCCTAAGCTATCACTGGGCAGTCCTAAATAAAAGGGCAAGGAGTCAACCAGCCCCCCGTGCTGGCGAAAATAAAAGAAACTAATTAAACCCGTTCCCTGCACGCGTGTTACCCCCTTTATCCCACTTGTGTAATGGGGCGAGAATACACAGATGACAAGTGTGTCGGGTAAAATTCGTTTTTTTTCTAGTTATCCCATACTTCCCACCCCCCCCCAAAAAAAGCTTGGGGGAATGGCCCCCCGATAAGAGAGTGTCTAGCTTACCCAGCTAGGCTAAGGTAAAATATGTTTATGTTACCACCGGGGGGTCGATGGGACGGAGCTCCCCTCTTAGGAAGTTAGGTTTGATTACACTGGGGAACAAATTTTGTTGATTTTAGGTCTGACATTGTTATAAGTGAGGAAAATAAATTTTTTGCCGGTGCTGAATCCCAAACACTGATCTCGTTTTTCTCTATCGACGTCAGTTTTGAACTGTGGGATTTTCTTTTTCTTAAAAATATGAAAAATACTGTACATAACAGTACCAGTTCTTATTTTATTATAGAAAAGTTGCAAATGTTAACATACAATGAAAAATGAAAGAAATAGGCATGAATAGAATGTTTATTTAACATTATCATGTTTTTAGAAAGGATAAAGGCTATATTTGTGTGCAGGTTAAGTTAAAAATTTACGTTGTAGATTTGTCTGGAGTGTTCAACTTGAGGACTAATCGCGTTTGATGCTCCAACAATGTCAATCCTCATATGCACATCCCTTACCCTGGTAACGTTTTCTTCCATAAACCTTCAAATCTTGGTGAAATCGTTCACCTTGCTCCGTCGTATAGCAGCACCCAGATTTTCCGGAAAGTTGGCAAGATGGCTATGCAAAAAAATGTACTTTAATACTCATTTGCAAACCAAGCGCTTATGTAGCTCTCCAATGTTTCTGAACAATTTTCTGTGTAATTAACTTGGCAACGTGTATTTCCAAGAAAGTTTCTTGACGACGTCTTTGAATGATAGCCAAGCATTCTTTTCAAGGTCTGACATAGTACCCGTTGAAATGTTCATCTTTGTGAGCTGTCCGAATTTTGTGGACCATCACACACACACGGCCTTGATTTTTTTTCAATTGACAGTCCAGAAATGCCAAGATGATGTCTTCAAACGTCTCCATCATTGACAATGCTTTTAAACGAATTGTTTCATGAGACCTAGTTTTAGTTCAGAGGTTGGAATATTATTTTCTTCCTGTCAACAAGTGGCTCATGTACAATGTTAGGATCTCCAGGTTTACGATCAGATCTCGGAGGCCATTCGTCTGACCCAATGCTTCGCTCGAGCCCCTGCTATCCCACAGTCAGAGAAAAGCGGGATACTTTGTGTATCCACGTTTGGTTGACCAAGAGGAAGACCATTTTAAGGTAACACAGATGATCCATTGTGTTTGTCATATTGCAATAACTCAATGACTCTCCTTCATCTCCATATTCTTCACGAAAGACAGACCGAATGCCCATAGGGACTGCGCCAAACAATTGCCATTGGTGTCGAAGACACACTTCACGCTCCGCTTTGGCTATCAATAATACATCGCCTTCATTTTGGATTGTGATTGAAAGCCTAATCCTTCAGTAAACCAGGAATGTTATGGCAAAACAAAAACCGCTGGCACTTTCGAAAGTACTGCAGAAATGTACTTTTTCTGGTTCGAAGTATGATACCTTTCACTCCCTTGTTTCAAGTATGTTTTTTCTCGTTCAGTCTATGATGCTAGTATTTTCTGAAGCTTTTTTGGATAGCCCCGAAATCCCGTCTAATCATTCAACGTCGTGCTGATCAAATCCCCTACGAACTGATCCTCGTGAATGATCAAAATCTGGCATCATTGCTGTCACTGCGTTTCTTGTCACATCACTCAGATCGTCTAGAGGACCTTAGTTGTTCGAAACCTGTCACTGGAATTCCAGCTGAATGAAGGCTTGGTCCTTATAGCTGACGGTAGATTAGGATATTCTATTTTACTTTTATTTTTCTCTTGTTAAAATCCCTGATGTTTTTCACTAAACCAAGGTAACAGTCTGTGGAAATGAAGCTTTTTGCTCTCGCCAAAACCATGGGGATACCAAATGCCAACTTTCACGTGTTCCTTTGTCCCATCCGTAATCTCTCGACACACTCTTGCAAACACTTTGTGCAGGGGCCATAGCTTGTCTTGATCACCGAGTTTCACTTTAAAATATGCGAAATATGCTTGTTTGACAAATACGCTGATGCTTGCCTCTGAACTTGGAATGGTGAAACACCAACAATATATAGCAAAGGAGTCAGGGTTGTTTAGGTATTTTACGAGGACGTAGCAGAGCAGACATGATCTGCAACAAAAGAAATATATACCTATGTAAATACAACACCAACTGAATAGTTACAAGCTTTGAAAACAACAAACCCAGCATAAAACGAAATAGAAATTACAATGGTTGTTTGTTACAGGTTAAGAGAAAAGCCATACAAATCCTCCTAATTCCTACTATCCTAGCTTTCTGTTTGCAGATATTGATAGTACTGACCTTTGGGAGCTGCACCCAAGGGACCTCTCACCGCACTGTCTCAATTGTTACTGCACAACAAGTTGGCCCATAGCTCTCGATGAGTAATCGTAATCAACTGGGCAAGTTTTACTACAGCTCAACAAGTGGAATTTTGCCTTATCTGGAGGGTACGCTGTGGAGAAAAACTTGACGTTCTAGTAAAAAAAACTGACTACAGATTTGGATCAGCATGCCAAATTTAGTCTAAATAACTGCAAAAATCTAACTCAACATTTTTTTTTTCTTCAAATTGTTCCCCAGTGTTATCGGGGGGTCAAGGGGAGCGGATCCCTCAGCTAGTGGTGTGGTTACATTTGGGTTAGGAGTTAGGTAATTGTCGAGTGGGTTTAGTTGTGGCAGTCTGTTCGTAATAAAAAGTTGTTTCGTACACGCAGTTAGATTCGTGACTCCAAAAGTTTTTTCCTATACGAACCATAGTCGTTTCGTACACTAGCTCAGTGAAAGTTGGTTTCGTACATGACAAACCTTCTTGGTGTTGTGATTAATACATATATATTGATATATATATTATCTAGTATATATATAATATATATTATATATATATAATATATATTATATATATATATATATATATATATATAATATCTATATATATATATATATATATATATATATATAATATATATATATTATATATATATATATATATTATTTTTTATTGAAGCACGTAGTTACCTCTCAACATTTATTTTGATCATATCTTTTCTGTAGCGCCATTAACATCAGCGGAGATTCGGGCTAGATGTGGCAGCAGGGGAGGGCAAGCTCTACCATTCCTACCGGAAATTGGCACCCAGTGGTTTTGTACAGACTATTCATTATTGTTATCATCAACCATCTATATTAATGGTGTATTTATTCTTATTAATGGCTTTCCAGCCCTATCAGTGTATTGGACAAAGTTTTTATTTTCTCTCTCGTTAATTATATGGCTTTAGCAATTGGCAGTAACGTATCCATATTCTAATTAGGTAAACATGATTATTACTGGGGGGGGGGGGGGATATTTTTTCTTTTGACAGATTTTTTTGGACACGATGTTGGAGTGCTGCCTAAACCTCAGTACCAGCTCAGCCTACCACCACTATAAGCCACAGCCACAGCCTCTCCACCACATAAGCCACAGCCACATCCTCCCCACCACATCAGTCACAGCCCACAAATGGATGGTATTCGAGAGTTATAATGTTAACTTTTTTGCATGTGTTAGTCTCACTCCTGAATTTATAGTCTGGGGGGAGGGGGGGGGAAGATGTAATTATTACCTTGTATCGACAATTCTGTATAAGTGCTCAGAAAGATATCAACAATGATGGTTTTTCCAGTATGTGCCAGGATCCTCTGCTGCCCTTCCTCCTGGTGCCTCCTCCAGCAGCACAGTGACCTCACCTCACCATACATGCTTTAGAGGGTAAAACTCATCGATATTTCCTTTCTAAAATATCCATAATACCAGTTGCTCGTGTTTGTTTGTTACTGATACTGTCATTTTCTTTTCTTATCCCTTAAAACTGTCAAACAACCCTTCTTTCTCCTCACTATACTATCTCACATGTTCTCCTTATCTTCTTTACCACTTCCTTTCCAACCATCTCCAGCAAACTGCAGCGTCAGTGTTGAGTTACTCCGGTGATGAGCAAATAATGCGGGTGAGGATTAAACACTCCCTGGTTTTTCATGTACTCTGTTGCAGTGTACTCTCCCTACCGAGATAGCGTAAACTGAAGAGAAGGAGATGTCTACGCCCAACTCGACTTCTTGTTTTTAGAACCAGTGTCCCCTCGGGACACACTCCATTTTCTTGGCGACGTTCAATGCTACTACTGGCACTGTGAGAGATGGCTACGAGTTATGTGTTTGGTCCCATGGCTCCGGTACCCAGAAACACCAACAGTTGCTCTGCTTCTGAACTTTGTAAGATCCAGAAGGTTGAAATTGCAGGTTCTTGGTATCAGAGCCAGATTCTGCACCGCGGAACATGGTATAGTAATGCCGGAGGGGTAGCTAAGGAATCGACCACATCCTCGTTAGTACTCTTGGAGTACCAACCCCCCGCTTTGAGGAGCTCCGCACTGATATTACAACACCCAGCTTCCTTTCACCACCTCAACTTTCTACAGCCTCTCTGACTTCGTCAAGAGAGGGTGCGGTTTCGTCATGGGAGATTCGCATCCTGCCCTGTACACTGGTGTGAAGCTGCCTCAGTTGGAGGCTCCACGTGAACAACTGCCTCAAAGTACTCATCCCAAAGAGCCATCTGCCATCCATGTCCGACCGAGGCTCCATCGCTGTTCGAATAGCACTCGCCCGAGCAGGAGACTTGAACGGAGGCGTTCTTCAGGCTCGGTAGGCGGGTCGGAGGTCATTAGCGTTCAAATGACCCTCGACATCCTCAAGCGAGACTCCCGAACTACCTTCTTCCTTGTCTCTCCCCAGGAGGGGTTTCTAGTCCGGCGTGACAGAACCCTGTGCTGGTCTCGGTCACCAGCCACACTGGCAGTGCTCTCTCCTCGATTTTCTCGCCAGCGTCTCCGTCGAGACAAAACCACGGCAAACGCCTTGACCTTGGAGCGCTCCCCAATACACTCCTTGGCAGCCTGTAGAGTGTTTCACGTTTGAAGGTATCCCCAGTTTCTACGGTTCCCCGAGAGCACCGAGGCACATCAAACCGATTTGAGACGCCACCGACAATACTCATGACGAACATGTCAAGTCCTTCAGTTTCTCAAGATGAAACACAGTATGGTTACCTCCTGAGATTCTTCTGGACTTGACTGAGCTTAAGTGTACAACAACAAGTCTGTGATCTGTTCCAAGAACTCAGCACTCCGGTAAACCTGCAGTTCTGACTGCCGTGTGGCAATCATGTACTCATTCCTCCTGACTGGAAAAAGGGGACTAGTTCGTCCCTATCTGGAAAGGGAAAGGGGACCGTCAGGACTGCAACAATTCTCCGCGGTATTACACTGTTCAGCGTAGCAGGAAGGTGCTTGCCCATCTATTGCTCTGACAACGGATTCGCAGTCATCTGTGAAGCATCAGAGACCTCAGCAGTCTTGGTTTCACGCCTGGTAAGTCACAACGAACCGTAGTCCTAGCGCTTCGTGTCTGTGAAGCCTTGTGAGTTTCGACAGGGGATGCTTGCAGCTTAGTGTTGCTCTCAAGAGGCGTTTGCCTCAGTGCATCGGATCACTTTGATCTTCTGCGACTTCGAGGGATCCTGCAAGGACTATTGGTTTGATAACTGTTCTGTATTTCTGGGACTGAGAGTGCTGTTGAAGTGTGGGGCCAGGTGTAATTCCAGCTCTTTCTGTGGAATACAGGAGTGAGGCAAGGTGCGTCCCTTGCCCATCCACTTGTTCAACGCTTGTATGGGACTGGGTAATGCCCAGGTTTTAGATCAAGTGATTGTTGGAGCATCCCGTCGCAACCCAAGACCATGATCTTGTTTTTGCCGATGTGCAGTATCTTTGCTGAGTCGCTGGAGGTCCTGTTGATGGCTCTCGAGGCGCTGCACGAGGATGCAACACCTATGGGATTTAAGTTTTCCTGGCTCAAAACCAGGTCCAGGTGTTTTGGAGACTTACTAAGATGAAGCAGTACAGTCTGTTCATTGCGTGTGGGCGAGGAACATTGTGATCTTGGAACGTTTACTACCTTGGTGCGCAGTCCATATGACGGTCGGTCCGACGATCAGAATTCTTACGGCGGATTGGCATAGCCCACGGTGTTATGGACTCGCTCAGCGGGAGTATTTGCGTTGTTCGGTCCTGTGCAGGAGGACAAAGATCCGGATCTTCAAGCCGCTTGTATCCCTGTCTTACTCTATGGTTGTGAGACATGGACGCTAATAGTGACTTGAAGATACGAATCAATGCCTTTTGGTAATAAGTGTCTTGCAGAATCATGGGGTATCGCTGGGATGATTACGTGTCAATCAGCGATTGCCCGTGAGACTGAATCGAGGCCTATTACCTGCCTAGTCCATCAGCGCCAGCTTGTGGTATATGGGCATGTGGCACGCTACCCTGAACCGATTCCTTCCCTCCGGTTGTATCTGTAAGAGAGACATCCGGCGTGGAGGAGGCCAAGGGGGCGCCCACAAGGCTTCGTGGCTGCGGCAAGTTGATGTTTCTTGTTGATAGTTGCTTGGCATGGAAGGAGCCTGCAATGGAACTCGCGCGTGGTGACCCCCGGAGTGGTCGTCGTAGGGTGGGCGAGGCGACGCGCCCTCCGGCGTATGCCCCCAATGATTGATATTCACCATCCTACATTTCCTTCCATACTGCTACTTCACCTCATTTCTATGCAGAACTAATGAAATTTTTTTGCAATTTATTGCTATTTAACTACCAACAAAACTTTTTTTCAACAGATGGTGGGAACAGCAACTGACTGAGGGTCACACAGATGTCCAAGCAAAAAAAAAAATCAAAATGCCCAGAGAGTCGTATATTTCAGGATATTAATTTGCTGTTCCTTTATAATGCATGCTTTTAGATTTTAAGTGACTATAAATCATACGCATATTTTTTGCATATTATATTTGTAAAATATTTAATTTCATATATCTACCAGTCCGGTCTCACGCGGCATCTTATTCTCTTTCTCACATTATCTACTCCCACTAGCCTCCCATTTTATCAGGGGGTTTATCTTCTCACACTCCAGCATATTTCGATACATATAATCATATCTTGTCAACTCACTCTCACCCATTTTTTCAAGGTGTCAAATCATTTACCATTTCCCAGTGTTTTCTGTGCTTTCACCACCATCCCACTCCACAGCCTGCATTCCTTCTCAATTACTAACATATCAGCATCATCCATATACATTTAAAGACGTACTAATTACGTTAGTAAGTTATGCTTAGTAAACATTTGTAACAATTTCCCCTATTCTCAGGACACCAATAAGAGAGCTCCTACGAACACCGTCTACAGCTGCGTATGCGAAATACAGCAAATGGGGAGGGAGCTGTGAGAACACACGCCTAACTGATAGCGACGGCTGCACATTTTCTGGCCCTGAGGTGCTTGAATTTGTTTTTAAAGGACTCCATCATTCTTCTTCTCTTGTGACCTTTATCGCTAGTAATCGCTTCATAGGTCCTCTTCCACTTCGTCTCTTTCGTTAACAAAAACTTGTTAACACCCTTGTTATTTCACCTGGTAAAGACATTTTGATCAGTTTTTCATCCTTTGACTATCATCCTAATTCATTGTCTCTTTGTGTGTTCTTATCTACCAGCACTGCGTTTAGGAACACTCTGTGGTGAAGGTTTCAATACTTTCTGTTTCCTTTCTGTCCCCCTACGCCTAACACAGTGCACAGGGCCCGTCTTTTCTGATCTAGTCTCCTGTCCCCACTCCTCTCTGTCTAGGACTGTTACTAGTGACTAGCTAAAGCCTTTTTCTCTGACTCCTAATACATTGTTGCATTCCACATGACATGTTCTACAGTTTTCTTTCTCTCCTACCCTGTAGCTACAATTCTGGTTCTCCAGTTCCCTTTCCTTTCCGTTCTTCCAAGGTGCCTGTTCTTGCTTAATATGTAGCCTTTCTCCCCCAGTCTCCTACAATGCCAAGTCACCCCCTCTGGCTTCTGTTCCTCCTCTACTACTGCAACGTTGATTTCCTGGCCATTCGCCTCGTTCCATTTAACTAGCCTATTCGTCTCAATTTTCTTTTTGATATCTTCTTATATCCATCTGGTTCCCTTTCTCTCCATTTTCATCTCTAGTTCCCTTCTTCCAGTGGAACTTGATCTATTTTCCTAGGATATTTTCTTTGCCCATCTATCTTCCCTAAAGTCTTTCAATTTTCTTGTGGAAGACCAGTTTCTTTATTATTCCTTTCCCTGAAGGTTGGCTCCATCCATGTCTCCCCTTATATCCTCTACATGCAGTGCTCCTACCAGCTCCTAGTCCCCATCTGCCTAACTATGTTCTGAACCTTTACCAGTGCATGATGTCTCCTTCCCTGTACTGAGTACACTCTGACCCAACGACAATAGGTACAGCCGCCCCACCCCTTCCATAAAACTCCTGCCTACCTCTATTTATTATGACTGTTAACCACCACTTGGTGGTAACTGTTAATGACTGTTACCCACTGATTAATGAATGTTTAATGACTGATTAATGACTTGTTACACCATATCACACCACCACAATCATGCCTGTCATCCTCCTTGCCTTGCCTTCATTACTTTCGCCGCTTTCATCGCCTATCTTCTTTCTTGTTCCATTTCCATGGTATTTACTTATCTACTTCTCTAGGACATTATTATGAAGCATCCACCTGACTCCTACATTCACTGTTAACCTCCTGACTTTCATTCCTTTCACTAAACTTCAGGTCCTCATTCCCTTCCGTACGTGTTTGTTATGTAAAATCTCCTTCCATTTCATCCTTACTTTTCTGACCATCCGCACTACATCATCACATAGGCCAGACATTCCTACCTTCTCTCCTCCATTGCTACTAGTCTTGACTTGAACTCCTGATTCTCTATGATTCAGTTCCTCTAAATACAGATTAAATTATGTTGGGGACGATGACCACATCCTTGTCTAACTCCGGTATTATTTACATTCCTACCTCTGCCTTTCCTGAACCCCACTTTGCTCCTCTCCCTAACATCTTGTTTCCCTCTATCCACAATTTCAATTTCTCATTATAATCTCCAAAACCTTGGCTAGTATGTTCATCGACAGCTATTGGCCTATAATTGGGCTATGTCCTCCTTATCTTTTTCCTCCTCCCTTTGTGTATTAGGTCACTCTGCTCTTTTTTCGCCGTCTGGGCACGCAGCCTTGCTCCACACTGTGTCACATATGTTATATATTGCTGTGTTACCATTTCTCCTCCATATTAACAAGCTCACCCAATGGGTCCCATCTGTCTCTGCAGCTTTGCCGTTCTTCAAACTTTCAGTACCTTTTCTACCTCTCAAGTCTCATTAGTACTGTTTCCTCGTTTATCTCTTGTCACTGTAGAATCATATGTTTTCCATTTCCTCTACACTTCCCTGTCCTTTCTATAGACTTACTATACTTCCAGTACCAGCCTTCTATTAATGATTTTATTTCATACCCCTTCTCAGTATTTTCTTCCCTCTATTTTCAATTTAACTTTCTGGTTAATCTCTCGTCCCCAGGTTTCTTTTTAGTGGTTTTCCATCTTCATTTTCCCTCTTTCCTCGGGTAAACTGTTGAGTTTCTTTTTGCCTGCTGTCAACGAGAGTTTATCTAATGTTTGTTAGATACTTTTTTGTCAATGCTTTATATGTTTTCTTTCTTGCAGACTGCCCTCTGCTTTGTGGCTACTGCAGGTACGTATCTAAGCTGTTGCTTTGTATTTCTCCCTGCTATAATTTTCCCTCCACTTTGGTTGTAATGTATTCCTAACTGCTACTATGCTGCTTACCCTATTATACTGTGTTTGTAAATAGTAGTTTGCAATTTTGTATTTTTATATTTCCATTTATTTATTTATTTTATTTGTTTGTTTTTTTGTTCATCTCATATATCTGCATTTGGTATCTGTCCTCTTATTTTCCTCATGCTCTGCTGGACAACAACAGTTTGCTGCTGTTTGTTTACAAGCATGTTATTTCGTAATGGTTTCCACTTAATTTCCTTGCAGTCCTCTAATGCTTATAAATCCTTTATAATTTGTATTGGTTATATTATCGTTTAACATACCGTTTTGTTTGGCTGTTTTTGCCATTGTAATGTATGCTAAAAAGGCATGGGGGGGGGGGATTTGTTGCTTTTTGTTCTCAACATGTAGGATGCATAAACATCCAACATGCATACGTTTGCCGTACCACACCATTTTGTCAAGGTTCTAACATAAAAATCTTGATTTGTTTTTCTGTCATGTGGTGCAGCAGCAGCATGTTTTGCAACTCAACTCATGTGTTTTCTCGGTGCTATGCATCACAGTGTCTTTTACTGCGCCATTAATGCATTATATTAGTTCGATGTTTTTGTGATCCTTGTATAAATGCAACTAACTTCTTGTGTTATCTTCTGTACTGCATTGTACATGTCTAATTAGGCAGGTGTTTGTGGTTGGCATGTATCTGCATGTAAAAGAGTAATGATCTTACTTTTCTGCTTTGTGCTACATAATCTATGTTCTGCATCATGTCTGCATGATTTTGTAAACCCAAAGTATCTAGCAATGTAATAGAAATTTGATAAAATTTTGGCTACCATATATATATTGACTTTCTATAATTGATTCCTTGTCAAAGA